>KZ071189.1:9310-69355 GCA_002091845.1 Anopheles cracens | reverse complement strand
ATGGTTATTCTGTGTTCTTTTTTTTGCGTTCAGGCCCCGGGAAAGGGCCTTTTGTACAGGAATCGCGATGGGAATTTCGTTCGCCGGAATACAGGGGGAATCGAGACCAACATTTGGGTGCGATTTTGTGCGCAAAACGGCTGGGGATTTCTCTATTAGATTAGCGGGCGCGATGTGCGATAAAAATAGTTGCGGAACTGATTGAGCGATTCTTGAAAAGGTAGAATTAGTGGAAAAGGTTGTGTAACTGCCGGGAGGTAAAGGATAATCAAGAGAAAGGATGATGATTTATGCATAGTAATAGGAAAAAAGGAAACAACAATTGGTAAAGGATGATGAAAAACGAACATAACAAGCCCGAGTACAAAATATGAAAAGAAGAACAATAAAATAACTTGAAAAAAGGTTTCTAAAACAGGTTCAATTGAATTAGCGACCAAACATAAACGAAAAACAGAGCACACGAAAGAGATATCAAAACATGAATGTTCAAAGAGCAATGCCATCAAATCTATAAACAAGCGAGACTAAAAACGTAAAATCAATAAACAAATCTACGCATACCTACACACACTAAGCCCGTGCAGGAAACCCGGTGCAGTGGTATAAATTTCGTCTAGGTGTCGCCCAATTGGACTGGCAAACCAATTTGGACACCTCCACAAAACTGCACTGCCCAAACATCGACCGCACCGACAAACCGGGTGCGAAAAAGTGCACGCGGCCGTGCGCGTGTGCGTGTGCAAATTGATTGTGTGCATGCTGGCGTCGGTGGCGGTCGGTGGGCCTGCAGGTGCACAATCAAAAAACGCATAATCAAGAGGCGGTTGGTCCGGCCGTACGTTACAATGGCCCCGATTGCGATAGCCTGCCCAATCCGGTCCAATGTCGGTGTTTTTTTCTTCTTCATTTGGCTGTTTGAGCTGTGCGTACGATCGTGAATTGAATTTCAATACGCATTTGACGCCCCCGTTGTGATGCTGCTGGAGTTTGGCAGAGGCCTATGGGACGTTATGGAAGTTATCTGTGAAGGTGCATCGATTTACGGCGGAGGCTTATTTGGGACGGCAGCGGGATGAAGTTATGCTAATGAAGGGAACGGCTGCTGCGCATAGTTAGATTAAAGGTCCTGTTGCAATTGAAATGAAATATTATTAGGCGTTAGCCCATCAACACTTGACCATGGGAATGACGCCTAATGCGAAGGTTTGACCGTTGTTTAAGACTTAAGATTACAGGAACAATTTGAATAATGAGGCGGATCAAACGGTACGCAAAGTAAGCGACCGCGTAGGACCTCGGTCTTGGTAGAAATAGTATGGAAAGTTATGTTATGAATAGTCATTTTCTTCATTCATTCACATCTTATCGAAAATTGGAGCTATTTCGGAGCCTTATCGGATCTTTATTGGAGCTTGATCGGAACCTTATCGGAGCCTTATCGAAGTCTTATTGGAGCTTTATCGGAGGTTTATCGAAGCCTTAATGGAGCCTTATCAGAGCCTAATCGAGATCTTATCGGAGCCATATCGGAATCTTATCGGAGCCTTATCAGACCCTTTTTGAAACCCTATCGAAGTCATATCGAAGTTTTATCGTAACCAATAATAATGAATTTAAGATTTCACTTCAAATTGAAATTTAAATAAATTAAACATAAATCAACATTAATAACTGTGGAAATATTATTAAAAAATTATCGAAAATAGTAATCTCGTCAGTGTATCTATAACAACTCCTAAAGTTTAGTAAAAATATAGTGCAATTTATGCGTTTATCGTTGACAAATGTCGAGACATATTCGCCCGCACCTTCCCCAGTGGCCGCGCCAACGTACGCCTTGCCACGTGGCCGTGCTCGAGGATATGAGCATTCTATTGCACGCATCAGGCGTGAAACGATGGACCGGTGCAGTGCATGAGGAGCACAACAATTAGTAAAAAAATGGATGACGTTCGACAGCCTTCAATGGAACGGTGGTTGATGGGAGTGTAATAGCGGAGATAGTTGTGGGAAGTTGTGGGAAGACATTGTCGGCATTCTTGAATATCATTCCGAACGATTTCGTGTGAAACTTTCAAATCCTGGTGAAAATAGTTGCCTATGAAATAATAATCCACTGGTCCACTGGCAAAGTAAGAGCTCCAAATTGACCTCCCAATAAACCGATTGATATGCCAATCATGCCCTCGGCACGACTACAACCAGTAAACTTTCAAAACGGTCCTCGTAACTAACGCATCATCGCCGGCTCAAAAGTTTAATCGACCGGAATAAATATTTTATCCATATCCGGACTACCGATTGGATTCGATTGGACCAGGTTTGGTGTCATTCGAGGTCGGGGAAAACTTTCCAGGCGAAATGATGGGTGTAAAACATTTTGCCCATCAATTTGTTTGTTCGGAGCGTGCCAATTGTCAGCGTTTTCGAATGGTCTCGGTCCGTTGCAACTGTATTGTACTTCCCATGACGTTATTGGTGGTATGGAGCACATCCCACACAAGATCGTTTGCATTCGGAGTCTTTAAATTTCTCAATCGAACTCCAATTTCAACTCATTTCAACATTAAAAATGCTATTAAAGTTGCTCTTTAATATTTATTTTCGAATAGCACATGCTGAACTTAAAAAATAGAAGCCTCGTTTTCAACCATACCTCAACAGTCATGCGATATTATGATAAAGGTGAAGAGAGAACGTTTCTCGCTTTCACGCTTACCCGCTCGTAATGAATCCGGAATCCCTCTTGAGGGTGCAACACAAAGTGGGTCATATTTTTTGTGCATTTATCATTCTGTTCTTGGTTGTGCTCGCTTTCATCATTGGCTTCCAACAATCTAACGACGCTGCAAGCGATACCATAATTAGGGTTGATTTACAAAGTTTCTAGCTCGGACCGCCCCACTGAATTCTCACCGTGTTGGTAATCACGATTCAAATCCTGTGCAAATTGTTCTTAATATGGAAGAATGAGATGCTTCTAAGTTAGAACATCAAAGGTTGGTTAAATTGCGTCGTGATGTTGAAAGATATTTGCGCTGCAGAAGCGTCGAACGTTGATAAACTTCGCCAATACATCGTTGTTTTCGAATCCGATTTTCTCGTCCATAATACAAATCAAACAGTCAACCGTATCATGCTTCATTTTCAATCAGTACTACCTGCTAGAACGTTTCTTGAATTTTATTGTTCAACAGCAATCCGTACAACACCTTAAACCTTACATTGGAAATAAGTATTGCAATACATCGAAGAACACCAATATGAAAAGAGAACATACTATATATCCTACGCAGTAGACATCTAATGGACGGAATGCATGTAAAAACGGTTGAGATCAAGGCGAAATCACTCGATCGGCTTAGAAAGGCATCTTCGTGTGCTACTCTAGTTCATCAGACTTTCATCAGCCGAGCGACAGAACGGGCAGTGACCCTTCTGCAGGAACTGCAGCTCGAAGTCCTCCGAATGGAACACCTGGCTGCACTCGGAGCAGACCGTGATCTGCAGCTCGGGTAACAGGTTGCGATAGTAACGTGTGACCAACGGTGCCGGACCACGCACGATGATCACCTCACGCGGATCGATCGCCCGCAGCGCATCGCGATCGAGTGTGGACGGATAGGTGTCGATGATGTCCTGCAATGAATTGGGGACGCCGGAGTGATTAAGAAACTCTTGAGTCTAGACACGTTCATTCCTTACCTCCTGAATGAATTGATCCTGCTGATCGTAGGCTGAACTCTTCGGTGGAGCAAGCAGCAGCCGTTCCGCATCCAGCTCGCTGATTCCCGCCTCCGGTGCGAACTCCGCTAGCGGGAGGATCTCGAAGGAAACGTAGGAGAAGACGTACTCCTGCTGGCAGTTCGGACAGCGATTACCGTGCAAATGGGGACTGTAGTTAGAGCACTTGTAGCACATCGGTAGCAGTTCCTCCGGGTCGTTAAAGCCACCCGGGCAGGCACGACTACTGATGTAGCTGATGTCGACCTGCTCTTGAATGCCGGGTGGGATCTTCAGCGACTGCAGCTTGTTGTTGATCTGCAGATGGAGCTTATTCGCACCGAGCACCTTCGCTTGCTTGGAGAGTGTGTAGTAAACGGCACTTGAAAATGGCATAAAGAACACAAATTACAATCGAAAACGAATCGGAAATGGAATGTTGATAACCTACAATAGGCTGATTCCTTTTGGAGGCATCGTCCCGTTGATCTGGTTTACCACAAACCGGCTCGTATTGAACAGCGTCAGCGGTGGGCTGCTCGTGAACGGTTCCTTCAGGTACGAGTTGATCGTATTGTAGGCGTAATAGATCGTCGACAGTCGCAGCAGCGACCGATACTCCTCCATATGTTGCTCGTTCACGTCCCCAAGCAACTTCAGCGCCTGCTTCGCTCTCAGCCACGTATAGTAGCCCGCGTCCAAATAGCGTTCCTCCGAGACGGCACACTCAACAAGATTCCGGAGCAGCTTCGTCGCCTCATGAGGTTTCCCCGCCAGAATGTACGCTTCGTGGGCCGAAATGAACTGATCCGACTCCGCCAGCCACTGCGCGTGCTGGAAGTGAATCGAGGGAAGAACCTTCGGCAGATGCTCCGCCAGTCGGAACGCTTCCGGCCAATCCCGTGCCTCCACGTGCAACTGCACCACTTGCTCCTCCTCCCCGAGCTTGCGATAAATCTCCGCCGCCAGTGGCAGTGCCTTCAGCCGCCTAAGATGGCCTGCGATCAGCTCCAGTGGGACTTTCTCAGCCGCCGCCAGTCGGCGTCCAATGTCGAGCAGCACGTCGGCCCAACCCTGCTCCGCTACGATCTCGATCGCACGTTCCGGTTCGCCGGCGGAAAGCAGCAGCTCGGCCGCAGCACGTGGCTCATGTACCGAACAGGCCCACTCGGCCCGCCGACGTATCAGTTCCTTCCGATCGGCAGCACTGCCCTCTTTCAGGAACTCCTGCGCTAAATCAAACATGCGCAGATCGCTGTACATGGCGAGCGCGCGACTGTTGTTGCCGGATTTCTGGTATAGCCGGGCGGCTTCCTTGAACTTTCCTGCGAAGGCGTACGTTTCCGCCAGCAGGATCTCTTTGGAGGTTTCACCACGCTTCTGGCGCTCCTTCAGATCGCCGATCAGCTCGAGCCAGGGTAGGTTGCGCACCTTCACGTACGCGTCCCGAGCCACCTGGTAGTTGTGTGCGTCCAGTGCGGCCTGGGCAAGACCCTCCCAGTCGGACATGGGAACGCCCAAGCACGCGACCTGATAGGCATCCCTGTGGAAAGAGAAAGGACATACATGAGCAATACATTATGTTTATAAGATGTTACTGCATACTGGGGAGTACTAAGAAGTACGCAATCCTGGAAGTAACTCAACTGATTAACGCCTTATTACTTATTTTGAGGCAATTTTTCAAAAGAAACCTCTTCAATGTTTGTTTTATCATAGTCAAGACTATCTAGAAAGATACTTACTCGAACAATCCCGCCTCAACGAACTGCCACATCGTCGCACCGAGCGCCAGCGGCACATTGCTCATTACGTTTCCCCGCAAACAGAAAGCGGTCGCTCCACACAATCCAACTACCACACCGAGCATCGTCTGAGGACTCCGCGGTGGCAGCGATCCAACTCGCACGCTTAACCCACCCGTCGTGTGCGAGTAACACAGCATCGACTCCACGCGTTCCGAGAGAACATGTGCGACGTCATTATTCAGCATCTCGTCTCGGGGCAGAAAGTGCGCATCAAGTGTCGCGATCTCGTCCACAAGATCGCTATCTATCGCAACCGGCTCGCCGTGCAGCTACCGGAGCGTGTCGTCCTGTACGAGCTCAGTTCTGCCGAAAATCAACCCATGCACTACAAAGTGAAGGAAAAGATTGCGAAAAAGTTCGACTGCAGTCTGCTGGTCGTCTGCGCCCAACATCTGGTCCTCTGCCAGGAGAAGAAACTGCAGAGCCTCGATTTCAATGGCGTGCTGCAGCGCGAATGGATGATGGATAGTTTCATCCGGTACATCAAGGTGACCGGAGGACCGGCCGGCCGGGAGGGTCTGCTGTTGGGACTGAAAAGTGGGCAAGTTTGGCGCATCTTTCTGGACAACTCGTTGCCGATTCTGGTGACGACGGTGCTGTCGTCGGTGCGATGTCTCGATTTGAACGCGTCCCGGACGAAGCTGGCGGTCGTGGATGACGCTGGGAGGTTGGTTGTGCGTGATCTGATCGCCGATACCATGCTGTATCAGGACGCGAGTGTGAATTCGGTCGCCTGGAACACACACCTTGAGTCGATGCTGTGTTACTCGCACACGACGGGTGGGTTAAGCGTGCGAGTTGGATCGCTACCACCGCGGAGTCCTCAGACGATGCTCGGTGTGGTAGTTGGATTGTGTGGAGCGACCGCTTTCTGTTTGCGGGGAAACGTAATGAGCAATGTGCCGCTGGCGCTCGGTGCGACGATGTGGCAGTTCGTTGAGGCGGGATTGTTCGAGTAAGTATCTTTCTAGATAGTCTTGACTATGATAAAACAAACATTGAAGAGGTTTCTTTTGAAAAATTGCCTCAAAATAAGTAATAAGGCGTTAATCAGTTGAGTTACTTCCAGGATTGCATACTTCTTAGTACTCCCCAGTCTGCAGTAACATCTTACAAACATAATGTATTGCTCATGTACGTCCTTTCTCTTTCCACAGGGATGCCTATCAGGTCGCGTGCTTGGGCGTTCCCATGTCCGACTGGGAGGGTCTTGCCCAGGCCGCACTGGACGCACACAACTACCAGGTGGCTCGGGACGCGTACGTGAAGGTGCGCAACCTACCCTGGCTCGAGCTGATCGGCGATCTGAAGGAGCGCCAGAAGCGTGGTGAAACCTCCAAAGAGATCCTGCTGGCGGAAACGTACGCCTTCGCAGGAAAGTTCAAGGAAGCCGCCCGGCTGTACCAAAAGTCCGGCAACAACAGCCGCGCGCTCGCCATGTACAGCGATCTGCGCATGTTTGATTTAGCGCAGGAGTTCCTGAAAGAGGGCAGTGCTGCCGATCGGAAGGAACTGATACGTCGGCGGGCCGAGTGGGCCTGTTCGGTACATGAGCCACGTGCTGCGGCCGAGCTGCTGCTTTCCGCCGGCGAACCGGAACGTGCGATCGAGATCGTAGCGGAGCAGGGTTGGGCCGACGTGCTGCTCGACATTGGACGCCGACTGGCGGCGGCTGAGAAAGTCCCACTGGAGCTGATCGCAGGCCATCTTAGGCGGCTGAAGGCACTGCCACTGGCGGCGGAGATTTATCGCAAGCTCGGGGAGGAGGAGCAAGTGGTGCAGTTGCACGTGGAGGCACGGGATTGGCCGGAAGCGTTCCGACTGGCGGAGCATCTGCCGAAGGTTCTTCCCTCGATCCACTTCCAGCACGCGCAGTGGCTGGCGGAGTCGGATCAGTTCATTTCGGCCCACGAAGCGTACATCTTGGCGGGGAAACCTCATGAGGCGACGAAGCTGCTCCGGAATCTTGTTGAGTGTGCCGTCTCGGAGGAACGCTATTTGGACGCGGGCTACTACACGTGGCTGAGAGCGAAGCAGGCACTGAAGTTGCTTGGGGACGTGAACGAGCAACATATGGAGGAGTATCGGTCGCTGCTGCGACTGTCGTCGATCTATTACGCCTACAATACGATCAACTCGTACCTGAAGGAACCGTTCACGAGCAGCCCACCGCTGACGCTGTTCAATACGAGCCGGTTTGTGGTAAACCAGATCAACGGGACGATGCCTCCAAAAGGAATCAGCCTATTGTAGGTTATCAACATTCCATTTCCGATTCGTTTTCGATTGTAATTTGTGTTCTTTATGCCATTTTCAAGTGCCGTTTACTACACACTCTCCAAGCAAGCGAAGGTGCTCGGTGCGAATAAGCTCCATCTGCAGATCAACAACAAGCTGCAGTCGCTGAAGATCCCACCCGGCATTCAAGAGCAGGTCGACATCAGCTACATCAGTAGTCGTGCCTGCCCGGGTGGCTTTAACGACCCGGAGGAACTGCTACCGATGTGCTACAAGTGCTCTAACTACAGTCCCCATTTGCACGGTAATCGCTGTCCGAACTGCCAGCAGGAGTACGTCTTCTCGTACGTTTCCTTCGAGATCCTCCCGCTGGCGGAGTTCGCACCGGAGACGGGGATAAGCGAGCTGGATGCGGAACGGCTGCTGCTTGCTCCACCGAAGAGTTCAGCCTACGATCAGCAGGATCAATTCATTCAGGAGGTAAGGAATGAACGTGTCTAGACTCAAGAGTTTCTTAATCACTCCGGCGTCCCCAATTCATTGCAGGACATCATCGACACCTATCCGTCCACACTCGATCGCGATGCGCTGCGGGCGATCGATCCGCGAGAGGTGATCATCGTGCGTGGTCCGCCACCGTTGGCCACGCGTTACTATCGCAACCTGTTGCCCGAGCTGCAGATTACGGTCTGCTCCGAATGCAGCCAGGTGTTTCATTCGGAGGACTTCGAGCTGCAGTTCCTGCAGAAGGGTCACTGCCCGTTCTGTCGCTCGGCTGATGAAAGTCTGATGAACTAGAGTAGCACACGAAGATGCCTTTCTAAGCCGATCGAGTGATTTCGCCTTGATCTCAACCGTTTTTACATGCATTCCGTCCATTAGATGTCTACTGCGCAGGATAAATGTTCTCTTTTCATATTGGTGTTCTTCGATGTATTGCAATATTTATTTCCAATGTAAGGTTTAAGGTGTTGTACGGATTGCTGTTGAACAATAAAATGCAAGAAACGTTCTAGCAGGTAGTGCTGATTGAAAATCAAGCATGATACGGTTAACTGTGTGATTTGTATTATGGACGAGAAAATCGGATTCGAAAACAAAGATGTGTTGGTGAAGTTTATCAACGTTCGCCGCTTCTGAGGCGCAAGTATCTTTCAACATCACGACGCAATTTTACCAATCTTTGATGTTCTAACTTAGAAACATCTCATTCTTCCATATTAAAAACAATTTGAACAGAATTTGAATCGTGATTACCAACACGGTGAGAATTCAGTGGGGCGGACCGAGCTAGAAACTTTGTAAATCAACCCTAATTATGGTATCGCTTGCAGCGTCGTTAGATTGTTGGAAGCCAATGATGAAAGCGAGCACAACCAAGAACAGAATGATAAATGCACAAAAAATATGACCCACTTTGTGTTGCACCCTCAAGAGGGATTCCGGATTCATTAGGAGCGGGTAAGCGTGAAAGCGAGAAACGTTCTCTCTTCACCTTTATCATAATATCGCACGACTGTTAAGGTTTGGTCGAGAACGAGGCTTTTATTTTTTAAGTTCAGCATGTGCTATTGGAAAATAAATATTAAAGTGCAATTTTAATATGCTGAGATGTTGAAATGAGTTGAAATTGGAGTTCGATTGAGAAATTTAAAGACTCCGAATGCAAACGATCTTGTGTGGGATGTGCTCCATACCACCAATAACGTCATGGGAAGTACAATACAGTTGCAACGGCCGGAGACCATTCGAAAACGCTGACAATTGGCACGCACCGAACAAACAAATTGATGGGCAAAATGTTTTACACCCATCATTTCGCCTGGAAAGTTTTCCCCGACCTCGGATGACACCAAACCTCGTCCAATCGAATCCAATCGGTAGTCCGGATATGGATAAAATATTTATTCCGGTCGATTAAACTTTTGAGCCGGCGATGATGCGTTAGTTACGAGGACCGTTTTGAAAGTTTACTGGTTGTAGTCGTGCCGAGGGCATGATTGGCATATCAATCGGTTTATTGGGAGGTCAATTTGGAGCTCTTACTTTGCCAGTGGACCAGTGGATTATTATTTCATAGGCAACTATTTTCACCAGGATTTGAAAGTTTCACACGAAATCGTTCGGAATGATATTCAAGAATGCCGACAATGTCTTATCTCTTAAAGTTCCCACAACTATCTCCACTATTACACTCCCATCAACCACCGTCCCATTGAAGGCTGTCGAACGTCATCCATTTTTTTACTAATTGTTGTGCTCCTCATGCACTGCACCGGTCCATCGAGTCACGCCTGATGCGTGCAATAGAATGCTCATATCCTCGAGCACGGCCACGTGGCAAGGCGTACGTTGGCGCGGCCACTGGGGGAAGGGTGTCATTGTTTACACCTCCCGGGCACGTGTCGCTTGTTCAGCGATTTAACTTCGCTTTCTTCTCGTCCCCCGGGCGCACGGTGATTACAGTCCATTAAATAACTACCACCGTAATAAGTCCCTCCCCGGAGCACGAGGGTGCACGACCGTTTTAGGCACTGTGTTGCAGTTCCCTTACAGGATAATTGCTTCCTGCACGGGTCCGCTGCCGCTGCCGGCGGGCATGCTGCATTGTTTCCGCGTTGACCGCGAGATTCACTATCGATTTAATCCGAACTTTCGGTCGGCCGGTGAACGGTGCAGAGGATTATCTGAAGGGATTTTCCGCTCCACGGATGCTTATCCTACCACCAAGGAGTGAACAGTTCTCAGCATTGTTTCACCACCCTCCCGGAGGACCTTTTAGTCGTCTGGAGTCGTATGTTCCGAGGGAATTGGGTTAAAAAACAGCCTCTCGGGAAGCCCGGACCTGTGAAGTTGCTACATTATGTCGTAACAATTGCGATTGTTTAGCAACATTTCATACTCTCAAGAGTCGCGAGTTCTCACGAGAATTGATGTGTCAAGTACGGCGTGTTTGCTGCTCGACATTGGACGCCGACTGGCGGCGGCTGAGAAAGTCCCACTGGAGCTGATCGCAGGCCATCTTAGGCGGCTGAAGGCACTGCCACTGGCGGCGGAGATTTATCGCAAGCTCGGGGAGGAGGAGCAAGTGGTGCAGTTGCACGTGGAGGCACGGGATTGGCCGGAAGCGTTCCGACTGGCGGAGCATCTGCCGAAGGTTCTTCCCTCGATCCACTTCCAGCACGCGCAGTGGCTGGCGGAGTCGGATCAGTTCATTTCGGCCCACGAAGCGTACATTCTGGCGGGGAAACCTCATGAGGCGACGAAGCTGCTCCGGAATCTTGTTGAGTGTGCCGTCTCGGAGGAACGCTATTTGGACGCGGGCTACTATACGTGGCTGAGAGCGAAGCAGGCGCTGAAGTTGCTTGGGGACGTGAACGAGCAACATATGGAGGAGTATCGGTCGCTGCTGCGACTGTCGACGATCTATTACGCCTACAATACGATCAACTCGTACCTGAAGGAACCGTTCACGAGCAGCCCACCGCTGACGCTGTTCAATACGAGCCGGTTTGTGGTAAACCAGATCAACGGGACGATGCCTCCAAAAGGAATCAGCCTATTGTAGGTTATCAACATTCCATTTCCGATTCGTTTTCGATTGTAATTTGTGTTCTTTATGCCATTTTCAAGTGCCGTTTACTACACACTCTCCAAGCAAGCGAAGGTGCTCGGTGCGAATAAGCTCCATCTGCAGATCAACAACAAGCTGCAGTCGCTGAAGATCCCACCCGGCATTCAAGAGCAGGTCGACATCAGCTACATCAGTAGTCGTGCCTGCCCGGGTGGCTTTAACGACCCGGAGGAACTGCTACCGATGTGCTACAAGTGCTCTAACTACAGTCCCCATTTGCACGGTAATCGCTGTCCGAACTGCCAGCAGGAGTACGTCTTCTCCTACGTTTCCTTCGAGATCCTCCCGCTAGCGGAGTTCGCACCGGAGGCGGGAATCAGCGAGCTGGATGCGGAACGGCTGCTGCTTGCTCCACCGAAGAGTTCAGCCTACGATCAGCAGGATCAATTCATTCAGGAGGTAAGGAATGAACGTGTCTAGACTCAAGAGTTTCTTAATCACTCCGGCGTCCCCAATTCATTGCAGGACATCATCGACACCTATCCGTCCACACTCGATCGCGATGCGCTGCGGGCGATCGATCCGCGAGAGGTGATCATCGTGCGTGGTCCGCCACCGTTGGCCACGCGTTACTATCGCAACCTGTTGCCCGAGCTGCAGATTACGGTCTGCTCCGAATGCAGCCAGGTGTTTCATTCGGAGGACTTCGAGCTGCAGTTCCTGCAGAAGGGTCACTGCCCGTTCTGTCGCTCGGCTGATGAAAGTCTGATGAACTAGAGTAGCACACGAAGATGCCTTTCTAAGCCGATCGAGTGATTTCGCCTTGATCTCAACCGTTTTTACATGCATTCCGTCCATTAGATGTCTACTGCGTAGGATATATAGTATGTTCTCTTTTCATATTGGTGTTCTTCGATGTATTGCAATACTTATTTCCAATGTAAGGTTTAAGGTGTTGTACGGATTGCTGTTGAACAATAAAATTCAAGAAACGTTCTAGCAGGTAGTACTGATTGAAAATGAAGCATGATACGGTTGACTGTTTGATTTGTATTATGGACGAGAAAATCGGATTCGAAAACAAAGATGTGTTGGTGAAGTTTATCAACGTTCGCCGCTTCTGAGGCGCAAGTATCTTTCAACATCACGACGCAATTTTACCAATCTTTGATGTTCTAACTTAGAAACATCTCATTCTTCCATATTAAAAACAATTTGAACAGAATTTGAATCGTGATTACCAACACGGTGAGAATTCAGTGGGGCGGTCCGAGCTAGAAACTTTGTAAATCAACCCTAATTATGGTATCGCTTGCAGCGTCGTTAGATTGTTGGAAGCCAATGATGAAAGCGAGCACAACCAAGAACAGAATGATAAATGCACAAAAAATATGACCCACTTTGTGTTGCACCCTCAAGAGGGATTCCGGATTCATTACGAGCGGGTAAGCGTGAAAGCGAGAAACGTTCTCTCTTCACCTTTATCATAATATCGCATGACTGTTGAGGTATGGTTGAAAACGAGGCTTCTATTTTTTAAGTTCAGCATGTGCTATTCGAAAATAAATATTAAAGAGCAACTTTAATAGCATTTTTAATGTTGAAATGAGTTGAAATTGGAGTTCGATTGAGAAATTTAAAGACTCCGAATGCAAACGATCTTGTGTGGGATGTGCTCCATACCACCAATAACGTCATGGGAAGTACAATACAGTTGCAACGGCCGGAGACCATTCGAAAACGCTGACAATTGGCACGCACCGAACAAACAAATTGATGGGCAAAATGTTTTACACCCATCATTTCGCCTGGAAAGTTTTCCCCGACCTCGAATGACACCAAACCTGGTCCAATCGAATCCAATCGGTAGTCCGGATATGGATAAAATATTTATTCCGGTCGATTAAACTTTTGAGCCGGCGATGATGCGTTAGTTACGAGGACCGTTTTGAAAGTTTACTGGTTGTAGTCGTGCCGAGGGCATGATTGGCATATCAATCGGTTTATTGGGAGGTCAATTTGGAGCTCTTACTTTGCCAGTGGACCAGTGGATTATTATTTCATAGGCAACTATTTTCACCAGGATTTGAAAGTTTCACACGAAATCGTTCGGAATGATATTCAAGAATGCCGACAATGTCTTATCTCTTAAAGTTCCCACAACTATCTCCACTATTACACTCCCATCAACCACCGTCCCATTGAAGGCTGTCGAACGTCATCCATTTTTTTACTAATTGTTGTGCTCCTCATGCACTGCACCGGTCCATCGTTTCACGCCTGATGCGTGCAATAGAATGCTCATATCCTCGAGCACGGCCACGTGGCAAGGCGTACGTTGGCGCGGCCACTGGGGGAAGGGTGTCATTGTTTACACCTCCCGGGCACGTGTCGCTTGTTCAGCGATTTAACTTCGCTTTCTTCTCATCCCCCGGGCGCACCGTGATTACAGTCCATTAAATAACTACCACCGTAATAAGTCCCTCCCCGGAGCACGAGGGAGCACGACCGTTTTAGGCACTGTGTTGCAGTTCCCTTACAGGGTAATTGCTTCCTGCACGGGTCCGCTGCCGCTGCCGGCGGGCATGCTGCATTGTTTCCGCGTTGACCGCGAGATTCACTATCGATTTAATCCGAACTTTCGGCCGGCCGGTGAACGGTGAACGGTGCAGCGGATTATCTGAAGGGATTTTCCGCTCCACGGATGTTTATCCTACCACCAAGGAGTGAAACGTTCTCAGCATTGTTTCACCACCCTCCCGGAGGACCTTTTAGTCGTCTGGAGTCGTATGTTCCGAGGGAATTGGGTTAAAAAACAGCCTCTCGGGAAGCCCGGACCTGTGAAGTTGCTACATTATGTCGTAACAATTGCGATTGTTTAGCAACATTTCCTAGTCTCAAGAGTCGCGAGTTCTCACGAGAATTGATGTGTCAAGTACGGCGTGTTTTGGTGCATGGGTTTGTGGAGTGCGTGTTGACAAGTCAAAAAGAGGCACGTTTGCCTGGAACGGATGCTTTTGATATA
The DNA here is from genome assembly GCA_002091845.1 of Anopheles cracens. Taxonomy (NCBI): domain Eukaryota; kingdom Metazoa; phylum Arthropoda; class Insecta; order Diptera; family Culicidae; genus Anopheles; species Anopheles cracens. Next base: position 54,984 of record KZ071189.1, on the reverse strand, counting down.
TTTGACTGGCCAGTTTAAATAAGTCAAGTGGAACTATCTACTCATTCAGATTTTAAACAGATGTAGATGATGAGGAATCTTCCACCATAACGGCCGGGATACAGTGGTTTCGGCCACTTCCCCAGCTGCCCTAGGAGACCATAAGAAGTAGGTCACTACTGGAAGTTCTAAGGGCATCTTTAGATTCTTTGTCACTAGAAATGATCGTGATGTTATTGGAGAATCCAACGTCTATACCAGTCAGTTATTCACTTGTTGGAAATCTGGTAATGTTTGGATAAGGCTCGAAAAAGTTTTATTCGGTACGAATCCGAAAGTATCCCGAATGGATGGACCATTTGGCTTTTATGAAGATCTTCTCTCCTGGATTATAAAAATCATCATGACCAACATATCAGATCTGGTACGCGCTGCTATGTAGTGTATCTTGTTGAACTCATTTCAAGACCTTAAAGACTACTACAGCAAAGACAGTTATATCGATTGTTAAATCTATTGCCAGCTTTGAAGACTTTCTTCACACTTCATGTCAATTTATGCAAAGCAGCTTAATGTATTCCATAAACAACTTGTAACATCTCGTCCCTGTTATTGCTTGCCACGAAGTACGTCCACGTGAAAGCGACTGGACGTGCTGACGAAGCCCGAACTCGCTCTTCTTTCGATCGAAAAATGAACATGTGTAATGCGTTGTTGTAAACCGTAAACTAAACAAAAACCTCAAACCTCAACGGGCGCGAAGCTGGTGAACATGTGGCAATCGTCCTCCAATCCTTCGATGCCGCCGTCGGATCATGCCGTCCTACCGCTCGCGTTCGCGGTATCACATTCGCGGGCGTAATATTGTAATTCGATTTCCCACTCTCGCCGGGAACTTCAAATGATGTCACAATCACACTGCTGATGACGATGACGATCACGTCGAGGGTCGGCTGGTGGACGGTGGTGAAGCTGTTCGTCATTTCGTCGCAGGCGCAACGACAAAATACATACGGCCGGGGCGAGGGGTTCCTCACAATAACACACTCACGAACACACACACACCCCGGCGGATAATCGGATTTGCTCCGGGGACGATGCGGGGCGATGCGTGTTACACGGTTGGATGGAGGCGTTCGGAAGCAAAAAAGGGACGCACGCGATAGACTTCACAAATCAGCAGGATGTGGTGTGTTTGATGTCCGTCCGGGTATGGGGTACGGGAGGGTCGAGAACGAAAGGAAGTTGTAACGTGCTGCGGGAAGTCTTTCGACGTCTGTATAACTTCCTTTGTTGTGTGTTGCAGTATGTTATCAGAGATTGGAGCCACACGACCGGCGGGGACTCGCAATGTTCGATATACTTTGGACAAACAAGTGCGTTTTATTTGATTGTACCCAGGAAGATGCTAGGTGTCATGAGAAACGTGTTCGACACAAGTGTAGTAGGCGCTGAGAATGTCATTTTTCAGAGACAAAAACGGGAGCAGCGACCTCTGTTGGGAAATAGTTGAAACTTCAATAGTTAGTAGTGTGACGTTTCAATCAATTGTTTTTTCACATCACATGTTTTAAACCGACAAATGCTCCAATAAGATCGACTAATGCATATTAATGCTACATATTAAGAGTATCTGATTATTTTTGTAAACTGCTCCACCAAGTTAACGAAATACCGGTACATTTAGTCTAGAAATAGTTGGAATGATTCAAGTCGTCATCCATAAAACCAATTTTTACGATAAGAATAGAGCCAATTGTGCCTGGTCGCTCATTTCGAGCGACGCTTCCGCTTTCGCCTGAGTGAACTTTCCGGCGCATTAGTCCCATAACAGGCAGGTCGTAACTGGCACGGCAGCACAAGAAATTGATGCAAGCAAAAGGGGCCAAAAGAAAAGTCAACATTGAGGCCGGCACAGCAAGCGAGAGCGTAGTAGCGATCGTCCAATCGCCCAATTTGATTCAATTTGTCTTAAATCTTTTGTCCGCCATTTTCTGGTGTGCCGGAAAACAGTGGAAGGATACGTTTGCTGCTGCCTTTCATTGTCGGAAGACGGGGCGTTTTTTTTCCTCTCTTCTTCTAGAATGGACTCATGCTCGGCTTCAAGTGGGAGTTTATTTGGAGTTGGGTTCGGGTTTTCCTTTTTTTCCCGTACTGTGCCGTGTTGCGCAATGAATATTTATAAGCAAATCTGTTTTCTGGTGCACCGGAACTACCGAAACTAGGAGCTCCGTGGCAGCTCGGTCGGCGCGTTTGAACGGGAATCGAGACAGCTAGTAATTTCGTAGTCGATATTACATTTCACCGGCACCGGGCGGTTCGTGGAACGTGAATCGCGCGATGAATGCATGATAATAGGAAAAAAGGAAACAACAATTGATAAAGGATGTTGCAAAACGAACATAACAAGCCAGAGTACAAAATATGAAAAGAAGAACAATAAAATAACTTGAAAAAAGGTTTCTAAAACAGGTTCAATTGAATTAGCGACCAAACATAAACGAAAAACAGAGCACACGAAAGAGATATCAAAACATGAATGTTCAAAGAGCAATGCCATCAAATCTATAAACAAGCGAGACTAAAAACGTAAAATCAATAAACAAATCTACGCATACCTACACACACTAAGCCCGTGCAGGAAACCCGGTGCAGTGGTATAAATTTCGTCTAGGTGTCGCTCAATTGGACTGGCAAACCAATTTGGACACCTCCACAAAACTGCACTGCCCAAACATCGACCCCACCGACAAACCGGGTGCGAAAAAGTGCACGCGCCCGTGCGCGTGTGCGTGTGCAAATTGATTGTGTGCATGCTGGCGTCGGTGGCGGTCGGTGGGCCTGCAGGTGCACAATCAAAAAACGCATAATCAAGAGGCGGTTGGTCCGGCCGTACGTTACAATGGCCCCGATTGCGATAGCCTGCCCAATCCGGTCCAATGTCGGTGTTTTTTTCTTCTTCATTTGGCTGTTTGAGCTGTGCGTACGATCGTGAATTGAATTTCAATACGCATTTGACGCCCTCGTTGTGATGCTGCTGGAGTTTGGCAGAGGCCTATGGGACGTTATGGAGTTATCCCTGAAGGTGCATCGATTTACGGCGGCGGCTTATTTGGGACGGCAGCGGGATGAAGTTATGCTAATGAAGGGAACGGCTGCTGCGCATAGTTAGATTAAAGGTCCTGTTGCAATTGAAATGAAATATTATTAGGCGTTAGCCCATCAACACTTGACCATGGGAATGACGCCTAATGCGAAGGTTTGACCGTTGTTTAAGACTTAAGTTTACAGTTAACAATTTGAATAATGAGGCGGATCAAACGGTACGCAAAGTAAGTGACCGCGTAGGACCTCGGTCTTGGTAGAAATAGTATGGAAAGTTATGTTATGAATAGTCATTTTCTTTTCAGCTATCAAACCTTATCGAAACCTTTTTGGAGTCATTTCGGAGCCTTATCGGAGCTTTATTGGAGCTTGATCAGAACTTTATCGGGGTCTTATAGAAGCCTTATTGGAGCTTCATCGGAGGTTTATCGAAGCCTTATTGGAGCCTTATCAGAGCCTAATCGAGATCTCATCGGAGACATATCGGAATCTTATCGAAGCCTTATCAGACCCTTTTTGAAACCCTATCGAAGTCATATCGAAGTTTTATCGTAACCAATAATAATGAATTTAAAAATTTATTTCAAATTGCTATTAAGATACAATTAAACATAAATCAACATTAATAATTGTGGAAATATTCAGTCAGTGTGTCTATAAAATCTCCTAAGGTTTAGTAAAAGTATAGTACAATTTATGCGTTTATCGTTGACAAATGTCGAGACATATTTGCCCGCAGATTGCCCAAAGACTTCATAAACATAACACAGCAATGGTGCAAACGATAAACCTAAGCCACATTATCACTGCCATTTCAAATTCCAGCTCCCATCGGGTGCTTAAATTGTTGCACCATAAAGCACATTTGCGCTACGGCGTCCGTGTTGCCTTCCTCGCTCGGTTTGCAGGCAACACAGCCTAGAAGTCTTTGATCGGGCGTGAGCTTTAGCTTCATCCTCAGCACACTGATAGGTGTGAAGAAGCAGTGCGTGGGCAGCCAGGTCGTGGCAGGCTGCATAGCAAATCGTAATGAACATATATCTTTCGTCAGCCCTGACTGCACCGCTATTCGGTTTCCGTGCCGTATTCAGATACGGGGTACCAGGGCGCATGGGCTGGGCACAATTTGTGCACACACACACATTTGTACTCTGCCCATCATCAGCATCGAGGTAAACCGTAACCGATACCGATGCTCCCCCCATTGGATGGCCACTGGAGTTGCAAACCGAGTCGTATGTAATAACCGATCAAAAGGGTTTAACATATGTACACACATAAAATCACATGTTTACAGGTTGATTTACCGATTATTATTATTATTTAAAGCCGCTCCTGCATACTCCGGCGCATGTGTTCGCCACACAGAACCTTATCGGAGCCTTATCGAAGTCTTATTGGAGCTTTATCGGAGGTTTATCGAAGCCTTAATGGAGCCTTATCAGAGCCTAATCGAGATCTTATCGGAGCCATATCGGAATCTTATCGGAGCCTTATCAGACCCTTTTTGAAACCCTATCGAAGTCATATCGAAGTTTTATCGTAACCAATAATAATGAATTTAAGATTTCACTTCAAATTGAAATTTAAATAAATTAAACATAAATCAACATTAATAACTGTGGAAATATTATTAAAAAATTATCGAAAATAGTAATCTCGTCAGTGTATCTATAACAACTCCTAAAGTTTAGTAAAAATATAGTGCAATTTATGCGTTTATCGTTGACAAATGTCGAGACATATTCGCCCGCACCTTCGATTGCCCAAAGACTTCATAAACATAACACAGCAATGGTGCAAACGATAAACCTAAGCCACATTATCACTGCCATTTCAAATTCCAGCTCCCATCGGGTGCTTAAATTGTTGCACCATAAAACACATTTGCGCTACGGCGTCCGTGTTGCCTTCCTCGCTCGGTTTGCAGGCAACACAGCCTAGAAGTCTTTGATCGGGCGTGAGCTTTAGCTTCATCCTCAGCACACTGATAGGTGTGAAGAAGCAGTGCGTGGGCAGCCAGGTCGTGGCAGGCTGCATAGCAAATCGTAATGAACATATATCTTTCGTCAGCCCTGACTGCACCGCTATTCGGTTTCCGTGCCGTATTCAGATACGGGGTACGAGGGCGCATGGGCTGGGCACAATTTGTGCACACACACACATTTGTACTCTGCCCATCATCAGCATCGAGGTAAACCGTAACCGATACCGATGCTCCCCCCTTTGGATGGCCACTGGAGTTGCAAACCGAGTCGTATGTAATAACCGATCAAAAGGGTTTAACATATGTACACACATAAAATCACATGTTTACAGGTTGATTTACCGATTATTATTATTATTTAAAGCCGCTCCTGCATACTCCGGCGCATGTGTTCGCCACACATACCGGGGAGTGGCGGGAATGGGTGCGCACATTGGCGGAAGGCAGGAAGGGATCGAATTTGTTACGATCCAACGATCTTCGCCGTCCGTTCTGTGCCTCTTAACGTTCGATTCGGTACGTGTGTTCGTGGTCAGTCCAGGCAATGGAATGAAGTTAAGGTGGGCAGTATGTGTCAAAAGTTATTCGACAAGTATTTAGACTGGATGTGGATGGTAATTACAGCTAAGCCTTGACTAGCAAGTAATGCTGGAGTTGGCTTAGCTGTCAGGTTAAAAACATATGTGTAAACAGTAGGATACATCATGTTGATAAGTCATTGGACAGTAACCTGAATGTGTTACTACTAGTATACTACTTGAGATTTGCTAAGTTTTGACATTTGACATAATATCTTGTGAGATCTTCTGTATTCACTCCCGAGTTGCTCTCAAGCTATTCAGAAATGAAATCAGAGAAATATTATAAAAAAATATAAATAAAGGAACAAAAATAAACATTATTCTTCTGTCATCCTGACGTTTGACATTTCTCTTGGAATGTTCGCAAACAAAAGTTTCACAAACTCACCGCCTGCTTTGCACTGTAGCATGTAATGGCGCGCGCGCGCGTGTGTGGCTTCAAGTGCATCGTTGCAATAATCGCCTCACCAACGCAAACGCGACGGGGAATTATGGCACAATGGTCCCCATGGGTTGGGGTAGGAGCCATCGCACATGACTTTAATGGTCACCGACGAGAACGCGACTCCCTCGCCCGGGTTAGAGGTGACCGTGTACGCCGCTTGCTGCGTTCCATTCGCAGCACACACACACACGCGCAGTGTGGTGATGGTGATGCAGCATCCTCATCATCACGCTCGGTTATTGTTGCATATCCCTGCTCCCACCTGCGTGCTCCCGCAGAATCTCCGCCCCGGAGATGACTTTTGCCTTTGCGCGTACGCGCGGACGGCCGCACAATGCAAATATGGCGAAATTTATGATTGTTATTTATTAATAAACATAATTTACGATTTTCACTGCCCAGTCCCGGAGCCTGGTGTCTGCCGCGGGATTTTGTACTGGGATGTTCCGATAGACCTCGCGCGGACCAGAGCATCCAGTGGTTTCGATTGTTGCTACTAGCGACTGAAGCTGCTGCCGACGTTAGACAGTTGTAGGTGGCTTGTCCAACCTTATAGCTGATTAACATTTGAAAAGCGATAAAAATGGTCTTTCCATTCGATGCCAAATAAAACATCATCTCACTGAAAGGATTTACAACGGACGGTCCTCTGCCTACGAAATTTGAAATAATAAATGTGGTTTGTAAAGTTCACCGTAACTTTCCCACGGCCGGCACGATCTGTGTCCCACCAACGCAACGACACCGTTAGGATTTGAATGATGATTACGCTGAGTTATGAGCGCCTGAAGAACGTGTAAAACTCGAAAACGATCCGTCGTTTATCGGCCAAATGTATCTCTCGGTCCGGAGGAGTATTATCAGCATCCGGTCGTGGTTGGGCTTCGAGGCACCATTCGTCATCTCGGACACCTCCGTCCGGACCCAGACGTCGCTCCATTTCAGTCACATCGTAACGTTTCACTGCGATTGATTATAATATTTGATTCACGTTTACTGCCGGCGCTCGTCTCACGTGTGTCTCCAGCCTGTAGGTGAAAATTGTCGATCGAATGGACGAAGTTTTTCCAATCCGAAATCAATTCGACCGCAACAGGCCGGACGCAGCGGTGTTGGGTGTCCGCGAGGCAAAGGAAACGCACATTTCATATTCACCTCTCGGCGGGAATTCACGCTCGATTATAAATTAGCGCCATTAATGTCCGCAGCAAATCAAAAAACCAAACATTAGCGGAATGGAGCCGAGCGCTGCAAAACCGTAAACAAAAATTGGGAAAGCAATAGGAACGGAGGGGGAAAAAGAGATCGAAACGAACGCCGATGGGAGATAGGAGATAGATAAACGAAAGAAATAGAGAGAATCACGACAAATGACCGGGGAGAATAAAATAAACATGAAATAAAATGAATAGAAAGGAAACATTTTATGAGACGAATAAAGTTTAGAGAGCAAAAGCTTTGAAGGAGCTAATAGATACGCGGGAGGAGCAGTGACGACCAACACAGAACAGGGAGACAAAAATCCATAACGAAAAAAAAACACATACAAACGGATGAACTCATGGCCCATAACCTGAAGCGATATCTTTATTATGGCTGCTCGTAACATCGTCGTAAATGTTTTGCTTCTACTAAAGCGAGCTCGTCTTACGGCGTGGCTGGCAACCTGTCAACTGCTGGAAGGCACCACCTTGAGGACGTCTGGAGCCCGGCGAGCGGTCAGGCCGTCGCCTACGGTCAGGTTACACGAGCCCCGGCAGCTAGGCAGCTCTTTTATTGACACCTCCAGCGTAAACAGCACAATGGGGTGAGATGGGTGGCGTCAAGTGGCCATCAACCGGTGGGGCGGCAGCAGCGCGTTACCCCGTTTAATGGCTACCACCGTCATCCGTTTCGGGTTTCCGTACTCACGTTCGATCGAACCAAGGGGACAGGATCCACCTGATCGGGAGCTAGTTGGCGACAGGTTGCCTAGACAACGCGAGGCCCGTGAGACTCATTCGAATGCCGTTCCGTGTGGGACACTCCAGGATACGCCGCGAGTACGGCGGTCTCCTGGGCAGGTGGGTTTAATGTCCTTCGCTTGCTCGGATCGGTGCTCCTATATCTCGCTGCCGTGATCGATCTCGCCATAAACAAGATGTTAGAACGATGTTTTGGGTTTTTAACTGCGAGCCTATTATTTATGGTAATCGAAGGCTATCGAAGAGTATACCATTTGAGTTATGTGTGTGTGTGTTTTTTTTTTGTTGGGATGACTGTTCCTGATGGATTTGATTGGTGTTTAGGTTAGGGTTTGAAACGTTTTTGTTCAGTTCATTTTATCGACTATATGAAACTCATAAACGTGAGGTTTTAATTACTAGCAACATTCGTTAGAACAATGTGAGTGTCGTTTTAAGTGTTTGAATACCTCTGCGTTTGGAATCTGAAGTGTTCGGTGATTGACTCATTGGCATGTCATGAGAAGGACTTAACATAACCTTGCTTCTTTTTCTGTCTCTTCTTTCGTTTCGTCGGCACTAGAAGCTTTGGAAACCTTGGTGTGGTATTTTTGGGATTTCTTGACTATCCATGAAGAATTTGTTGAAAAAAGTTCAAACTTAAAATGGCGATAGCAGAAACTTAGAGAACACATTTCACTCCAAAGTTTTGTATAGTGGCAGCATATTGCTTATTTGTTCCCAGAAAGTGTATTAGATGGAAGTTTTGTGGCTGCTCTTAAACAGCCGTAGCTTGGACGCAACATAAGCGTAGTAATTTCTTACTCGTTTCTTGAAATCTGACAATAGAAACCGAAGCTTTAAAGTTTCCAGTTTCTGCTGCGGTTTCATTATACAGGGCTGCGAATGCCTGGAAATCTCGGGAGACTCTCGGCTACTAGAACTTTACTACTTCTTGATCGAGCTTGAAGATCTGTAAGAACCATCAAGTTATTGAAAGTTGATAACATGATAAGCTCTTACCTGTTGGTTGTTGACTCTATACCAACAAAATTCTCAAAGATATCTGAAGTAAACTGAAGTAAAGTGAGGATGCTTACAAACAATGTTTGATGGAAATTTCTCCCTTATTTGATTTATTTATTGTCCAAGACAGACAGTCAGGAGTACGTGGAAGTTTGTCTGCTGGGAATGAGTTTTTGGGAGCTTAATTTGATCCGAGCCGCACCCAAATAACCTTCGCCAGTGAAACATCATCTCATTCATCCGTTATTTGTGAGGCTATACTGGACAAAAGCAATCTATATTGGACACGACGACAATAAATAAATCAGCCATAATAAGCAACATCCACCGCCTATTAGGGCTGGGCAGGTTCAGGCCCTGTACACTTGCTGACATACGCAAATTTACTACCGCCTGCGCACCGCTGTTTACACCGTGAACCGACGCTTGTGTGATGGAGCTGCTTTTGTAACGCAACAATCGAATAAAGGACACCCACGGTGTAGCCGGCCGCCGCTTATTAACACGCACCGAAACTGGGCCAGTTTTTCTTCGGAGCGAGAGCAAGAGTCAACATAAATATGACTAATTACCCACGCCCCGGGACGCGTGCGTGTTGACACGTGCCGGACCGCGAACCACGTCGGGGGTCGCAGTGGTGAAGATGAAACGAATAATTTGATCAGATAGTGTTTTGATTTGTGCGCCCGCGAGGAGCTGTTTCCGGGAGGCCGGAGCAGTGAGTGAACGTGAAACTTTCTCGTCCTTTCTTATGGCAGCGAGAAGCTGGATCTTTTGTAACTCCATTTGCAAAATCAGCACGCCAAAACTGCCCCAAAAGCTGGGCGGGCAACTTTCCAAAGATTCCTTTTGATGCCGTAAGTTTTCGTTGAAGGGGGTCGGGCAGAGAGAAAACTTTGATTTCACCTCGGTGCCGCGGGTATATTAAAGTTCTTTAAATTTGATTGTGCCGTCCGGACCGAACCAGAACGACGATCATTATATATTCCCCATGGTAATTGAATTGAATTTTCATGCCGTCTTTCGTCTAGTGTATGCGGGAAGGGTACGATTGCAAAAGTGAAGGCAAAAAATGTATACCTTACAAACTTTTGCAAACACCCGGAACGGGAAGCGGACCCGGCGAGGGAAGCAGGATGTTTCAGGCAAGCGAGAGGGAAACCGTTCGGTAAACAAATGCTGGTGCTGGCGCGTTGCACGGAAAAGGACACACCGAAACAGTGTCGGTGTTCCGTGTACATAGAGCAATCTAGACCGTTAAATGGTCTCTGAATATGTGTATACTGTTGTAGGTTGTTTCCTTTTGTTGTTCTGTACTCCCGAAGGACTCGCGCTCGTCGCAATTTAGCATCATTTTGTTCCGTTCTGCCAACCGGGAAAAAGGATAAGCCCACTCTCACAGGGTGGTGTGAGTGTCCCTGTGAGCGGCGGATGTACATAGCACTCACGGCGAAGAAGGCGTTGCTTTTTGATGTCCACATTGCTCACGCTTTGGGAAGAAAGGTAACTTGGATCCTTTTGCTGGAATATTGGAGCTTCCTTACGGGGTATTACTAGCGGAATGTTAGACTTTAATGAGGCGAAAACGATTGACGAAGAAAGCATTCCATTGTGTGAGAAGTTTGTGAAGTCTTTGGAGGAATTGGCGACGAAACAGAAGTAAATCTGAGTATCCTTCGAACGTGTTTACATGTTGGCACAAACTAAGGGAATATTATGAACTCAAAGCTTCTTACTAACATCTATCGTTAAAATATTCATCTTTTTCAAGATCGAAATTCACAGCATACATTTATTCATTCCATTATTATCAAAGAAATCAAAGTTATTCTGTTCATAAACGTGCAAGTAACACGGAAAAGATTCTTTTTTCTTCTCGACTGTTCCGCAAGATGGAAATCCCGAAGCCACGCCCCCTTATCGCTGCGCGTGAGTGTCTTCAGCCACCGTTATATACATTCCTCATCCCACCTCGGCGGGGCACTCACGGTGCTCGGCACTCACACCCACCAGCATCATTTCCCGCACAAATCGCGACGGTTGCTGCCTTGCGCCACCTTTATGAATGGACGCCGACGGTGGCGTTTGTGTTTCCGCGTGGTGCGGTTAAGATCGGGGAGATTGTGCGGCTTTTGTTTTGGCCGGGTGGGTGCATCGCGCGATCGCGATCGCGCGTCTGGTGAAGTGAGAGAAGAAAGCCAAACACGGCAACGGTGCGGGAGCCCGGCTGCGAAAAAACGGGATGTCGATACTGACGGGCCGGGTTTTGGGGAGTTCCTCGCGTCGACGAGCAGCGGGCCGCGACTAGTGTCGACTCGAGTGTCGGTGAGATAGGATCTGACGCGTCCGGGCGTGCGTGTGTCTGTGTGTCGCGTGAAGATTTGTTTGTTTTCGGGAACGAACGACCGGCGTAAACCCGTGAAACGTGTGTTGTAGAGTGCGTGCGTGGTTCGAGAAAACGAAGCACCGGGATTAAAGCAGCGTGCTATGAGTTAAGATCGCCAAGAAGTGGGTCATCGGAAGAAGTGTGTGCTTGAAACTCCACAAATCTCGCAGAAGGTGTCTACGGTGCAGTTTGGCCCACGTCTGTGTGTCTGTGTGTGTGTTTTGCCGGCAGCTTGTTCTGTCTGTCAGACGCGGACAGACAGCCGGACGACAGGACGTCCAGGCAGACATCAAAACAACAAACCCCCCACACACACACACACACACCAAAACGCCGATCATGATGGATATCAAACTGGAACAGCTGAAGGTAAGGCGCTGGGATGGAAGGTTAACCCGAACCCGATGTCAAAACACTGTCAAAACGGGCGAACCAACCTGTCAGGCGAAGTCGTGTGGCCTCGGTCCGGTCCGGTCGTGGATTCCAGACATGACAAAACTGGACGGCCGGGCGCGTTCGCCGTCGGCAGTGGCGATTCTTCGGGCGGTTGGTCACCGGGGCTTACGATCACGTTCTGCTGCGTGCGGGTCTACATGACTGGTCGAATCTTACGCTTCTTAGCAGCCGAGTGATACTTCCTGTACGGGGGAGGGAAGTTCGGGCGATGATGGATGATGTACCGCGCGAAGGAGTTGTTATTGGAAGAAGTTATTTTACGATACAAAAACGAGCGATTTCCATGAAGTGCCGTGCGAAGTGACAGTTCATTTGACAGATGCAGCACTACACTTAACGCCCGTGTACGTTCACACGCTGCACGAGCAGAAAGGGTCCATTGCTGGCCGGTGCTTTTGGGTGGATTAGACGCCGCACCTGACGCCTTATCCGCAAGTCATGGCGTGGCATGGGCTCACCCGGGACAGAATCACGATCGCGCCGATGCTGCAGGGACACCCAACCGATCCGAGCTCGGTGCCGCTCGGTGCCGGGAGAACTTCAAACGCTGTAAATGTTTGGAGATAAAATCAAATTAAAAGATGAAATAATGGAAATGAGCATGATGCGGCCCGATCTCGGTCTGTGTGGCCTCGCAGCTGGCACTGGATGGGTGGGATGATCGTGTGAAATTGTACCTGCCGCGTTTTGTTACGTGCCTCGGTCGCCACGAACCGGGGCCCCGTTCTTCGCCGCGCGTACTCGAGCGAGCTTCGAAACTGTTGGACACTTCAGCTCGAGCGCCTCACCAAAGAGTGGCCAAGAAGACGTGTGTAAAAGAGTAACTTTACCCGTTACGAAGGACTTTGGCTTGTGAACTTTGGAAAATCGTAATATCCATCACGCTCGCCGCGTTCGGTGCGCGCGATGCGCCGGATTATTTGAAGTTTGTTTACATTCGGCGAGTATCTGTCAAATTGCGGACACTCTGGGTTTTGATCAGCGAGACAGATGGGATCTGTCACAAAGGCGAACGCCAAATAGTAGGCACTGTGTTGATGGTGTTAGTGTTGCTATTTTAACATTTGACATTTGCCTACTATGGCTATTCTATACTAAATGGCTATTCGTCAGTTGATCAAAGAATAGTTCAAAGAAGAACTTTTCCTTCTCACTTGGACTAGGGCAAACATATTGGCAATCTTATTGTTAAATCCACCATGATTCCAGTCTATATCTCAAGATTTAGTAGCATGTTCAACGATCCGTTGTATATAAAATCTCTGCACTGTAGTCTTGCGCGTCCATCAATATCTAGAATTAGTAGGCTAGAAGAGTTGCAGTTTCTATAGCAACCAATGGATATATCTTAACAACGTTTACATTTAGCAATAACAATCAATGTTGACCATTAACAGTGATAACAATAGCCTACTTACCTGCTCAAGGGCTACTTTGTTTTACAAACCTGTCATAAGCGAGAACAGTATCATTTGGTGTCTCTCTGAAGACCGACTTCAATGTTTACGACTAATCCAAATCTTGTGTCTTTACCTTTTGCCCTAATCTCCTGTACGATTCGTTTGTACATTTTCACCCCGACACCCCGAACTCCCCGAAAAAAAAACGTAAACTTTGGCATTACATCCAGAGAGACAAATAGCCCGCGACGAATGGTCTTACTGACTCAATCGCGCGCGCGCACGCTGCCCCCATAATCCCGGGACAATCTTCGCAGGCAAGATCGGGTAGGCCGCGGCCGATCGCGAGCTGCTTACCGATTCGAAACTCAATCATCGATCATCGGTTGGCGAAGGAAAGCGGTGGGTTCCGAAACTGGAAGCATCGGTGGTGGGTAAGAAAACAACAGGGGAGAAAAAAAAAACAATAGAAAGGAATTTTTCACCAACGAAAGTATCGACCTCGCGCTTACAAGCTGCACTTCACACAGAAACACAGCCGCACACGTGAACCTCCCCGGTATGAAATTGTGGATTAGGGCATGAGAAATTGGAAAAATTATACCACACGGTCGCATCGCACCGTGGAAAGGTTGTGAAGCACCACCAGCAGCACCGGCAGCAGCGAGAAAAAACAAAAGCACCACGACCGGCGTACATAAATTATTAATGATCCAGGGCTAATGTTGAAATATTTTCTATGAAATTTTAATGCCTTCTCAATCACGTCCGCGGGCCCGCGAGCGCTCTGTCGTCGCTGGGCAAGGGCGGACGGCGACTGGGCCGCTGCTCATGTGAAGCGTAAGTCGACACGGATTAGCTGCGAGGCGTTTCAGATGGGTTGCAGGTTGTTTTATGTTTTCGTTTCATCACCAAAGCCGAAGCAAGAGCTCCAGCCGGTCCGTGGAGGAGCGAATGCTGTTGCGAGATGCGCAAGATAATGTGTGTGTGTGATCCTTAGATCGATTCCACGATCAGCGCTAGGATCGATATATTTCAGGATCCCTTAAGAGCGAAGCGCAACATGTGGTCCTGCCGGTGTCTTCCCTCTAGCATTGTGGGTACGTTAAGCGGCGCTCTAGGAGTCCAAACACAAAACTGACCGTTGGTCGGTTTATTTGTTTTATCTCTAGCCTCTCTTGGGTCCATTAAAAGCTTTTCCAAATGTAATAAATTCTACATTGAAACATTCGTTAGCGATGGCCACGAATTCGCTTCCCCTGGGTACGGAAGGCTACCTGGTCTTTGAACAGCTGTCCACGGTCAGGCTTTTGGCACGCTCGTATCGCTCGGTGAAGTGCAGATTTTCACACTAATTTTCCAACTGTCCCCGATGCGGCCTGACCCGAAATTGCCCGAAATGTGCTGCAAGAAGAGTGGAAAAGACAAAAGATCCTCTCGAGAGGCGTGTAAAAGGGCGTGTGTCACAGGCGTCTTGACTGAAGTGGAACACCTGGTGACACTGCTCTCGCGTCTATACTGCAGGGAAGGAAGTCATACTGCCGAGGATCAGGCAGTCAATTAAAGAAACCCCCGGAATAAGGACTGGCGGCGTTCGTGTGTTTTATGTTGCACCTTTTTGTCATTTGTTTCCACGATTGCATCCTTCAGGGGACTATCAGCGTGTTTCGCAGCAGGAAGTGGACATTTGCCGTTGCGTAACTTATGGTGCCTATAACGAGGCTTCATTCCAACATAGACCAACAGTTTGGACGATTTGAAACGGGCAATAGAATTGGATCTGCCAGAACTAGAACAAGACATCGCGGAGAAACGCCACCAAACACCCAAAGACCCAGTCATCAACACCGCTCGGACCACCGTAAAGAGATCACGACTCGCGCTAATCCGATCGTCGATCAATAACGCATTCCAGCACATTCATCCCTCGTCGAGCGCTGCGGACCCCGTCGCACACAATGACACCCGGGTCGCTCTCACTTGTTGCTGCCGTGGCCCTGCTTCGACTCTTTCGAGTGCGCACGCTTGGAAGCGCAAAAAGGATAATCTCCTTTGGCGGGATTAAGATTAATGTCTGTGGCAGTGACTTTGGCCGTATTAACATGAGCATAATCTTGGCGATCGTCGCCATCATTGTTGCTGCCTGGGTGTGTGTGTGTGTGTGTTTATGGAGATGAAGCGAAACACACCTGGAGAGGACGTGGTGAACGTCGGGATTTTTACAGTTCACGGTTCAATATAAATCCCATTGAACAAAGGCCAACAGCGTCCGCATCGGGGTGGCGTGGTGTAAAAAGGGCTCAGCATACTTGCACACATGTGATACTTTCTGTTGCAGCCGGGTCGTTTCTCGTTTCACGTTCCCAGCACTAAGAGCGAGAGAGAGAGAGAGAGGTCAGACAGACACCCAGGTTGAGCCGGGTGTGAGTTATGGAGTTTGACTTTGATGGATAGCTGGAACTGTAACGCGCGGAGTAGGAATCGGTGGTGTAATCTGCATAAATTGCAACGAAACCGCACCCAACTGATGGTACGACGACCAAGACACTTTGTGTAACAGTCGGGCGGTGTTGTTCTAGTAGAGTTCTCCATTAGCGTACTCTACTAACATTCCGATGCAACTAGAAGAATTAAGAAAAGATACTGTGCGTTTAAATAGTCCTGAAATGCCTCGAAAAAACGTCAAAAACGCTACCTGTTATACACTCCACTGTTATACGCGCGAGTGACATTGAACATAGGCTACTAGATTAAGACATAACTCCCTAACCGCAGTGGTTGGTATCGCGGCCCGCGTCCTCCTAATGAAGATACAGTCAATCACGTCTAGTCCCGCTGCATAATGCGCCAGCTTCGGACCGATAAATGCATTCAAACGCCTCGAGTCTCGACTGCAGCCCCATCTCGAATGCCATTTATCGTTAGTGTCTAGTTTTCAGCCACACGCCTTCCGCCGGCCGGAGCCACTCTCGCGCCAAGGCTCCAAACACCGGCCCCGCGAGAAACGAAGCGACAAGTTTAAATTAAGTGACAATGCGTTCGACTGACGTTTAGTCGATGTTAAATCCCCTCCGATTCCGAGTCAGTCCCGCTCCGTGTGGACCATCGAGTGCTGGCGCGTGTTTGAGCGTGGTTCTGTCACCTTCTGTCACACTAACGCGACGGCGTGTGTGTGTCACCGATAGCGCGCTATCCTGCTCTCACTCTCTCTCTCTCTCCGCCTGTGTAAGAGGGCTTTGGCGCTGGAATTCGTGTGCGCGCAGGCTGCTCCCAGGGCCCACAGTCGAGACCCGTTGTCAATAATAAGATTTTAATCGGATTACATCGTTTTTAAAGCCGCATGCGTTTCGCTTGCTTCTGGGCCCGGTTCCGCGTTTCACGGAGTTTCGGTCCAAATCGATGTTGTGAAACGGTCGGACAGGCTTTCCCGGTCGGTCGGGGTGCTTAGAACGACGGGGATGTTCGCGCGCCGCGTTGTTGGAAGCATGGAAGCCTTCGGGTTGACATCATACTTAGGCTATCATCCCGGGGCTCGAGATCGAGATGACCCGGGTCCCGAAAAGGATCACCCCGGACTTATCCTTTGGTGTGATCTGTACCCGTGTTTGTGTATGTGTGTGTGTGGAACGTTTGTTGAATGAGGCTTAAGCTACATCTGCCAGAACTAGAACAAGACATCGCGGAGAAACGCCACCAAACACCCAAAGACCCAGTCATCAACACCGCTCGGACCACCGTAAAGAGATCACGACTCGCGCTAATCCGATCGTCGATCAATAACGCATTCCAGCACATTCATCCCTCGTCGAGCGCTGCGGACCCCGTCGCACACAATGACACCCGGGTCGCTCTCACTTGTTGCTGCCGTGGCCCTGCTTCGACTCTTTCGAGTGCGCACGCTTGGAAGCGCAAAAAGGATAATCTCCTTTGGCGGGATTAAGATTAATGTCTGTGGCAGTGACTTTGGCCGTATTAACATGAGCATAATCTTGGCGATCGTCGCCATCATTGTTGCTGCCTGGGTGTGTGTGTGTGTGTGTTTATGGAGATGAAGCGAAACACACCTGGAGAGGACGTGGTGAACGTCGGGATTTTTACAGTTCACGGTTCAATATAAATCCCATTGAACAAAGGCCAACAGCGTCCGCATCGGGGTGGCGTGGTGTAAAAAGGGCTCAGCATACTTGCACACATGTGATACTTTCTGTTGCAGCCGGGTCGTTTCTCGTTTCACGTTCCCAGCACTAAGAGCGAGAGAGAGAGAGAGAGGTCAGACAGACACCCAGGTTGAGCCGGGTGTGAGTTATGGAGTTTGACTTTGATGGATAGCTGGAACTGTAACGCGCGGAGTAGGAATCGGTGGTGTAATCTGCATAAATTGCAACGAAACCGCACCCAACTGATGGTACGACGACCAAGACACTTTGTGTAACAGTCGGGCGGTGTTGTTCTAGTAGAGTTCTCCATTAGCGTACTCTACTAACATTCCGATGCAACTAGAAGAATTAAGAAAAGATACTTTAAAACATTCAACTGTGCGTTTAAATAGTCCTGAAATGCCTCGAAAAAACGTCAAAAACGCTACCTGTTATACACTCCACTGTTATACGCGCGAGTGACATTGAACATAGGCTACTAGATTAAGACATAACTCCCTAACCGCAGTGGTTGGTATCGCGGCCCGCGTCCTCCTAATGAAGATACAGTCAATCACGTCTAGTCCCGCTGCATAATGCGCCAGCTTCGGACCGATAAATGCATTCAAACGCCTCGAGTCTCGACTGCAGCCCCATCTCGAATGCCATTTATCGTTAGTGTCTAGTTTTCAGCCACACGCCTTCCGCCGGCCGGAGCCACTCTCGCGCCAAGGCTCCAAACACCGGCCCCGCGAGAAACGAAGCGACAAGTTTAAATTAAGTGACAATGCGTTCGACTGACGTTTAGTCGATGTTAAATCCCCTCCGATTCCGAGTCAGTCCCGCTCCGTGTGGACCATCGAGTGCTGGCGCGTGTTTGAGCGTGGTTCTGTCACCTTCTGTCACACTAACGCGACGGCGTGTGTGTGTCACCGATAGCGCGCTATCCTGCTCTCACTCTCTCTCTCTCTCCGCCTGTGTAAGAGGGCTTTGGCGCTGGAATTCGTGTGCGCGCAGGCTGCTCCCAGGGCCCACAGTCGAGACCCGTTGTCAATAATAAGATTTTAATCGGATTACATCGTTTTTAAAGCCGCATGCGTTTCGCTTGCTTCTGGGCCCGGTTCCGCGTTTCACGGAGTTTCGGTCCAAATCGGTGTTGTGAAACGGTCGGACAGGCTTTCCCGGTCGGTCGGGGTGCTTAGAACGACGGGGATGTTCGCGCGCCGCGTTGTTGGAAGCATGGAAGCCTTCGGGTTGACATCATACTTAGGCTATCATCCCGGGTCTCGAGATCGAGATGACCCGGGTCCCGAAAAGGATCACACCGGACTTATCCTTTGGTGTGATCTGTACCCGTGTTTGTGTATGTGTGTGTGTGGAACGTTTGTTGAATGAGGCTTAAGCTACGGTCCTAAACAAACGGTTGGCCAAAAGGAAATACAGGAAGCTTGCACATGCGTTGTGTGCGTGCTTCTATTTACTTTCGAGAATGTTTTCACCCGGCGAAATCCTCACGTGTAAAGTGTATTCTGTAGGTTCCAGTACTGAATGCAAGGTGTGCAAAAAAGTCATCCAATTGACCTGGTAATCTGTCACATCCTGGACGGCAGGAGCTACTTAGGAGCTTAAGGCGGTTATACATTTGAATGTATTTGAGAACGTTTTTTGAGCAGAGATACAGCACTTCAAATCATTTACAGTACTCTAGAATGGAAGTCGAAGAACTCTGTCTGTTTACTTTTAAAAAGATGGACTAGGAAGAGTACGAAAAGTATATGCAGAAATAAAGGAGATCCATCTTTGGAAACTCTTCCATTTTCGAAAAATGTTCTTCATAGAGAGAGTTCCATCTTTGGTAGGGCTTCACCGTAGTTCTTGCTGTCATAACTGACAGCTGTCAAGCACGATCGTCCCTAGCCTCGCATTGCATCAATTCGCACACAATTGCAATTGACATCGATAAACAAGCCAAGGTCCTTTGAAGTCCCATTCCATGAAAGGTGAAATCCTCATTAAAACCTCCACAAAGCAGGACATCCAACTCCGTCTCATGACGCTTTCATGAGCGGATTATCATGCGGACGTTTTTCGTTTCGGTTTCTTCCTGGCCATCGGACTCGCTTTGGGCCGATGTGCTAAGTGGATGCACATGCACGGCGTTGCAATGGACGCAGCGAACGGTGCCAAATCTCGCTGGAAGGTGAGATTGGCATCCGATCGCACGCAGAAGCTTCTGTTCGACCGGAAGACTTACGGAGAACTTCGTTCGGCTCTGGGTTGTTGTTTTTTTTGTGATATCTCGGGTCCCGGAACCGACTTTACTGACGTCTTCTGTACAAGCTCTACCAAAACCCACGGTGACCTTTCCCGGTGAGGCAACGCGAGAGCGCGAGAGAGAGAGAGCGAGAGGGACAGAGGTCATCGAGCTCCGCATGTTTGGAATGCCTCCCGAGTGTGGCCCGATGACGCCTTCCGTGCGGTGACTTATGATTTATGACGGGGACTATGCCAAATTTTGTATACCTTTCGGGCACTCCATCGCGAGCTTTACAGCCCACCATAACGCGACTGGCCACCATCACCTCCACCGGCCGCTTCCTATGTCGGTGTGGCCGCAGGGACACAATACGAGCGATATCGTCGGTCCACCAATAAATATGTTTCATAAATCCCGCCGCGGCGTCGGCCGGTGGTTTATTTTTATTCCTCTCTCTCCCTTACGAGACGTTGGAGATGGAGCCATAAATTTGAAACCTGTTCGTTCGTTCGGGGCCTCGTTCGGGTCGACGCATTCTTCTTCCCTCCCCGCGTTGGTCCCCTGTTGGTCACGTTTATGGCGGAAGAGGAAGAAGATCCTTGCGCATGGTGAAGGATTTATTTCGTTTCTCCACCTCCGAACCGTGTCGTTACACCACATTTCATCGCGTCTTATTTTTTTTGGGGTCCTGGTTGTTTTGGGTATCTCCGAGCCGAACCCTAAAGAACTGACCCACTGGCGGTCAGTGCGGCCGCTAACCCAGCTGGGCCTAAGCCGAAGCTATCAGTGCAGGCTCGGTCATAACTGGAATGAAATATATCTACGCCCCGGCCCCGGCTGGAACCCGTCGAACGCCGGAGCGTTTAATAAAAACAACCTGCCCCGCGCGAACGATTCTAAGTCAACAAGATTAAATGCCGAAAAAAAGGGTTTCGTTTCGGTTCGACCCGGTCTCGGGTCGCCGCGCCGATCCCTCACACGCGGGAGTCCCCGCTGAACTACTTTAAATGCTGCGCAGCCCAGCAAGCGGCAGCAAGCGACGAACCCACGAAACCGAGAAAACGGCCCGAAGCCGTCGTGGCGTGGCGTATTATTTTATTTGACTCAAAGTTTTGTGGATAATTTATGACTTCATTGCTCGGTCCGCGGCCGCGGAGAACGTCCAATGGGTTCGCGGCATCATTTTTCAAACGCAAAACGGATCGCTCAACCCGCCGGAATGTAAACGCCCGTCTCGGGAAAGAGAGGGCACAGGGCGCGCCGAAGGAATTTATAGCCACCGGCGTGGATTTAGCTCGCAGTAAAGCGGTGAAGTGCATCTCGGTGAGATTGTTGCGCACAAACTATATACATATGTATCGCACGGTACCCGTTTGCATATTTTATGACGAAAGAGCGCTACAAAATGGAATGCAAATTTGCCAAGGTCGCGCTCGAAGACGCTCAACCGATAGAGGCAACAAAGTGTCTAAAATGTTAGTAGGCGCTAATCTTCTTAGCTCGAACGGCTACCGTGTAACGTATTACAGAGGGCTCATCGTTTATGGCGTTTTCCTTTCTTCAGCGGGCCCATTTATGGCCCATTTTGTGTGTGTCTCATAATGGAAAATCAATAATCGCGGTAGGAATTTTCAGTGGTAAAAAATGGAATCAATTTTCCATTGAGACGGCTCGCTAAGCCGGCTGCGAACGCGTCACTCCCAGGGCGCACTAGTCGCCAAGGAAATGACCATAAAGTTCCACAAAGTGATGAGCTACCGTCAGCGACTCGTCCCGCATGGTTGATCGTATTAGATTCTGGCTGGTTGTCGGAGGAAGTTACGACAGTCGGAAACAACCTTCAACCGGTTCGACCGCGCAGTCCCAGCCTCACGCTCGCACGCACGCTCGCGATCAGAGAAATCCGGGTCGTAAATCAGTAAAATCATAAATTTATCAATCCCTAGAGGTTCCTGCCTTACACAGCGTTCCCAGAGTCGGTTGCCGCGGCCGCCGCCCGCACCGAATCGCACCACTATTGAGATGCTAATACGAACGGATTTATCACCGCCGTGCGCCGTTCGCCGGTCGGGCTCGGTGCTGGGGTCACCCGAGAGCCCAGTCGTCGTCATCCCACCCGCCCCTGTCGCAAACCGGTTAACCACCACCGGCGCGGCCAGGCCAAGGTTAGCGCGGACGCGCGCTGTCCAATTTTTCGCGCAATCGCGCGCAAAAACCGAAAGGCATCGAAAGGAATCACCGTGTCGTTACACCACATTTCATCGCGTCTTATTTTTTTTGGGGTCCTGGTTGTTTTGGGTATCTCCGAGCCGAACCCTAAAGAACTGACCCACTGGCGGTCAGTGCGGCCGCTAACCCAGCTGGGCCTAAGCCGAAGCTATCAGTGCAGGCTCGGTCATAACTGGAATGAAATATATCTACGCCCCGGCCCCGGCTGGAACCCGTCGAACGCCGGAGCGTTTAATAAAAACAACCTGCCCCGCGCGAACGATTCTAAGTCAACAAGATTAAATGCCGAAAAAAAGGGTTTCGTTTCGGTTCGACCCGCTCTCGGGTCGCCGCGCCGATCCCTCACACGCGGGAGTCCCCGCTGAACTACTTTAAATGCTGCGCAGCCCAGCAAGCGGCAGCAAGCGACGAACCCACGAAACCGAGAAAACGGCCCGAAGCCGTCGTGGCGTGGCGTATTATTTTATTTGACTCAAAGTTTTGTGGATAATTTATGACTTCATTGCTCGGTCCGCGGCCGCGGAGAACGTCCAATGGGTTCGCGGCATCATTTTTCAAACGCAAAACGGATCGCTCAACCCGCCGGAATGTAAACGCCCGTCTCGGGAAAGAGAGGGCACAGGGCGCGCCGAAGGAATTTATAGCCACCGGCGTGGATTTAGCTCGCAGTAAAGCGGTGAAGTGCATCTCGGTGAGATTGTTGCGCACAAACTATATACATATGTATCGCACGGTACCCGTTTGCATATTTTACGACGAAAGAGCGCTACAAAATGGAATGCAAATTTGCCAAGGTCGCGCTCGAAGACGCTCAACCGATAGAGGCAATTGAGGCAACAAAGTGTCTAAAATGTTAGTAGGCGCTAATCTTCTTAGCTTGAACGGCTACCGTGTAACGTATTACAGAGGGCTCATCGTTTATGGCGTTTTCCTTTCTTCAGCGGGCCCATTTATGGCCCATTTTGTGTGTGTCTCATAATGGAAAATCAATAATCGCGGTAGGAATTTTCAGTGGTAAAAAATGGAATCAATTTTCCATTGAGACGGCTCGCTAAGCCGGCTGCGAACACCTCACTCCCAGGGCGCACTAGTCGCCAAGGAAATGACCATAAAGTTCCACAAAGTGACGAGCTACTGTCAGCGACTCGTCCCGCATGGTTGATCGTATTAGATTCTGGCTGGTTGTCGGAGGAAGTTACGACAGTCGGAAACAACCTTCAACCGGTTCGACCGCGCAATCCCAGCCCCACGCTCGCACGCACGCTCGCGATCAGAGAAATCCGGGTCGTAAATCAGTAAAATCATAAATTTATCAATCCCTAGAGGTTCCTGCCTTACACAGCGTTCCCAGAGTCGGTTGCCGCGGCCGCCGCCCGCACCGAATCGCACCACTATTGAGATGCTAATACGAACGGATTTATCACCGCCGTGCGCCGTTCGCCGGTCGGGCTCGGTGCTGGGGTCACCCGAGAGCCCAGTCGTCGTCATCCCACCCGCCCCTGTCGCAAACCGGTTAACCACCACCGGCGCGGCCAGGCCAAGGTTAGCGCGGACGCGCGCTGTCCAATTTTTCGCGCAATCGCGCGCAAAAACCGAAAGGCATCGAAAGGAATCAAAACGTAAATCGGTGCCGTTTCTCAAGTTCTCACTTCACGCTCGGGCCTCGGGTTCGGGGTAGCCTTTATCGCACTCGCGACTCGCCAGCGCCCACCGGGGGGTGCGAGGCTCCACTGCCGAGCGTGAGAGGGGGACGGGTTTGCCGATATCGATCGATTTGAATAATATTTCCACCAGAAAAATATGAAACCGATTATCATTCCGGATGGCCCGATCGGGAAGCGATAGGAGATTTTTTTTTCGATTTGTTCTCTTCCCGCGACTACGAATGTGCGCGAGCATTCGAGCTTATCGGGAGATTTTTTTTCGGGATTTTAGGTCGGGTCGCGCCGATCGTTCCGATTGAGAATGTGATGCGATGGAGCGGTCCCGGTGTTCCGATGGCAGATTTGTGATGGGTTTTGCGCCGGAGTGGCGACCTAAACCGAATCCCGATGGTTCTGGGCGTCCGCTGCAATGGGACTCGATCTGCGTTGGGGATAGTGGCGAAGTTTGGATGTAGGTTTTGGTCAAATACAATTCGTTTTCTTTTTATTTGTAATATAATATAGTAATATAGTCTTCAAAGGAGTCATTTGAATCATAATTGCAATCTTGATCAATCATCTGGACATTCATGAAATTCATGGAATTCTTAAGATGTGTAGTTCGTCGCCATTGTAAGAACAGATACTTGAATATCTTAAAGACTCCAACACTTGTTTCTAAACCGTTACAGAACTGTATAAGGTTTCCATAGGCAATGCATCATCTTGCAATCGTTGATTGTTGTCATTAATTGCAACTTTGTCAACGAAATGTACGATTCTGACTAGTGTTGTGTCTTATGAATCTTTCGACTAGATTCAGATTCATGAATCTTTCTTTTACGATTCATTCAGAATCATTCATGATTCTTTGGAGATTCATGAATCTCTAAAGATTCATGAATCTTGTGAATCTCTAAAAATTCATGAATCTCATGAATCTCTGGATATTCATGAATCCTATGAATCTCTATGGATTCATGAATTTCATTAATCTCTGAAGATTCTTGAATATATAGAGATTCATAGGATTCGTGAATCTCTAGAGATTCATGAATCTTAAGGGATTTACGAGATTCATGAATCTTCTAGAGATTCATATGATTCATGAATCTTTAGAGATTCACGAGATTCATGAATCTTCTAGAGATTCATAACATTCATGAATCTCTAGAGATTCATGAATCTTTGTTTCTAAGATTCAGATTCATTCATTAAGTTCAAAGATTCATTCAGATTCATGAATATGAATCACTGTTACCCAACACTAATTCTGACGTTGTCAGATTCATGAATCTTTCTTTTACGATTCATTCAGAATCATTCATGATTCTTTGGAGATTCATGAATCTCTAAAGATTCATGAATCTTGTGAATCTCTAAAGATTCATGAATCTTGTGAATCTCTAAAAATTCATGAATCTCATGAATCTCTGGATATTCATGAATCCTATGAATCTCTATGGATTCATGAATTTCATTAATCTCTGAAGATTCTTGAATATATAGAGATTCATAGGATTCGTGAATCTCTAGAGATTCATGAATCTTAAGGGATTTACGAGATTCATGAATCTTCTAGAGATTCATATGATTCATGAATCTTTAGAGATTCACGAGATTCATGAATCTTCTAGAGATTCATAACATTCATGAATCTCTAGAGATTCATGAATCTTTGTTTCTAAGATTCAGATTCATTCATTCAGTTCAAAGATTCATTCAGATTCATGAATATGAATCTCTGTTACCCAACACTAATTCTGACGTTATGATTCCAACAGTGACATAAGTCTTTAGAGAAGATGCTCCAACCTTCGATCCTGAATTGTAAATCTTCCATGATTCTGGCATCATGATTCCAATAGTCTTGACACTAGACTTTAGAGAATCTCAATGTTTGGAGCTACAGATTATAATTCAGATGCTTCAAATTCTATCTTCCTTAATTCATGAATCTCCAATCTTCAAACCTGAATTTGAAATCTTGCAAGATTCTGATGTTATGATTCCAACAGTGACATAAGTCTTTAAAGAATCAATAATAACTAAGTTTGGAGCTTCAGATTCAAACTCAAATGCTTCATATTCCATCTTCCTTCATGCAATAATCTCCAAACATTGAACCTGAATTGTGAATCTTTCAAGATTCTGGCATTATGATTCCAACAGTAACATAAGCCTTTGAAGAATCAAGAATCTCAAAATTTGGAGGTCCAGATTTACTTTCATTCATTCACTTACTGAAAGATTTCAGAAGCTATGGATCTCAGAAGCTCTATAATGAGGTTATGTTTTTGATCATCATGAGAACTTGTTGTTTTGACACACGTTTTTTAGTCATTGGAATAAAGCCTCTCTTCAACGAAATTTTGTCCACTCAGGCTCGCCCACCTTCTTCCACCGTGCACGCTACGCTGCTGTAAAGGATTACATTCTGACGGACGCGCCAGTCCGTCGCTGAGCGCGGCCGTCGAAATAAACGTAAAACAAACCCAACCCCAGCAACCAGCAACGATGGAAAAAAAACCCGACCTGCTCGCCGTACGGCATCCGTCGGCATCGCTCCGGCCGGCCGGCCGGCAGAAGATATTATCTAAATTTATCGGTAATCGTCACAATAACTTGCCCCGATGGTTCATAACTGTCACGGGACAAGGTGTAGAAAGCCGACCGGTAAATAAACGCGGTCGGGGGTCTCGCCGGATCTCGCCGTGCGCCGGCCGGCGGAACCGATCGGCGGAGCGTTATTAAAACATAAACGGTCACTCTGTCGGCGCGGCTGGTCGTCTCCATTCCGGGCGACGTTGCGCGGTCCGGTTTCGGTTTCCGATTGTCTCCAGTGTCCAGCGGCCTCAATTCAGCCCGGCGTGCGGTTCGTGTGCACGCTTCCAGTGCCCCGGTTCGGTGGTCCTTACCGTCGGTTCGGTTTTGTCTCGCGCTTCGCTGCGGTGCATCGCACACCGAACCACCCTTTCGATCGAATGAGGTGTAATTATTTTTCCTAATTCTCCTGCCCCTGCGAACCGACTAGAGACACTGCACCACATCATAGTTTCGAAAGGGCATAAGGTTTTGAAAAATCGAACTCAAATTTGTTGCAATCAGGACGCGATTTACACCCCACAATGAGAGGGATCGAACACGATTTCGAACCCATCCACACGTTCCCAGGCGGATTGAGATCTTTCGGTAGAATCGGTGCGGAGCTTTTACGGCGCACCGCACAGCAGGTTGCAGCCGGCGACGGGGTTAAACGGCATTAAACGGTGTTAAAATCCGTGGACGCGCTCGGGTTGATTCCCTCCGCAAACCTGTCCGGGCGCTGGGGCGGCGTTGTTCGACGAATTGATTGTGCATTTTTATTTGTCTCCACCATCCCAAAAATGATGACCGAAAGGAAGCGATTAAGGTGAAAAATGTCCCCGACGGTGTATCCGTGGCCGCGAGTTATGAAACGCGTTGGCACTACGAGGGCGTTGACAGGTGACAGAATGGTTTTGATTGTTCGGTTTTATTGTTTGTTACAACAATCAACAAGCGCTCGGGCGCGATTCAAAGTACCGTTCTATTTTTGACAGCTCGTTTAGTAGCCATGTGGGTTGAAGATCATTTTTTCAATAATTTTTATTATCACCGTAATTTTGAAATTAATTTCTCTTCAAACTGGCTTTCACTGCATTAAACATCGAACGAACGATATGAGAAACGTATAATATGATAAAGTTTTAACGTGAGCTCTGTCAGCGGGTGAAATAGCTCAATGTGCAGCGGCTTTTGCTCCCAATTCGGAGGTCATGGGTTCGAATCTAGCTTTGGTATAATAGTAGCAAATTTGAAAATAGCCTTTTTCATAATTGGAAGTTAGTTTGTGTAATACTCACTGGCATAATTGTAAGAAAAAACACTATTAGAAACCAAAAGTGGAAGGTTTCACAACTATTTTCCTCGACTTTCGCTCGCACGAGTCTCTCTCTCTCTCACACACACCTAAGATGATTGATGAGGCAAACGCTACCCGCTTTAGCAAATGAGTTTAGAAATTACTCAATAACTTCGCACCATGAAGAAGCTGTTCGCACGTAACCCTCCTTCGAGGTGCCCCGTATGCCCTTCTGGAGTGGGAGCACTGGACGAGAGTATGTTTTCACTTGTAAGCGCGATGATTTCTTCGTATTTGGAGCCGCTAAGGCGCTCCAACAGGGGCCCCCAAAAAAACCCCCCCTGCGCATTGCGTTTTAAGATGGCCGGCCAGGCTCGATTAGAGGGGTAATTAGGTAAATCTTAGGCACGTTGAACGCTTAGTTTCACGCTGCCGGTGGCTTCCGTTTTGATGAGCGCGTTCGGGTTGTCGAACAAAACCCAGAAGCTACCGCAAACCGGCCAGGGCCGCGCGGCAACCCTGAGCATCATTAGTGCAGGCGGCGAGTGCGTAACCACCTTGGCGGCATGTGAGCGATGGCGCCCGCCGTTCCGCGCGATAATCGATGATTCGATGATAATGGGCCAGGCGAGTTCAATGCGGTGTTAGGCGAGGAAAGTGCGTCTTCGTCTTCGGTTGACTCAAAGGACCCCTTCGATGCGTTCAGGTCGGTTTCGAGCGGTGCGATGGTGAACGTCGCTGCAGTCGTACGGGAGCTATTAATCAATTGCTAGTGACACCTTTTGGGAAAGGTTTATGAGATGGTAATAATGTATTTGCTTGAGAGGTTAAAGATTGCAGTTTTGGTTTTGAAATTTGACTCATTTATAAATATAAGTTTAGCTTAAGATAAATGTGATTTTAATTTGATAAATTGTTACATTTATTATAAAAAATCAAACAAAATAATTAATAATTCAAATGCTGCTATAAAACAATGTCTACTGAAGAAAAAAAAAACAAATGTCAAAGCGAAACAAAAATAGGAGAAACACGATTCGAATCTCCCTCCATCCGACAAGACATCAATGCCTAGCGGCTGCTTCGCTACCAGCGTTTTGTTTTTTGGGAGCCAAATTTCGAATGTTACCTGATGGCACCTGATCGATTAGAGAAAGGAGCAGCGCGCGCTCCCCGGTGTGAGGAGCCTCGTCATCCGGGCGCCCGGGGTCCGATGTATCCGTCCATCGTTCCGTCACTCAATGAATCACCCGGCCGGCCGGCGCACGGGGGCGCGAGAGAGCGGGTCCGGTATGGTGGCGGTGTGAACGTGACAAGTACGACGACAGTTTTATTGCTCCCTGTCGCTGAGATTTATCTGATTACATTAGTGGCCGCGTGTGTGTGTGTTTTTTTTATGTCGGCGACTGTAGCTGCCGTGTGCTTCTTCTGATCGTTTATCGATTGTGTTTTTTTTTCGTTGCTTCGGTTCGATCTCGTACATGGGGGCTGTGTGGTTTTAGGTTTGGATGGCCCACCCTCGGTTTAGAGAGGGAGAGCAAGACACACACACACTCCCAGATACACGGTTGACCATTAAACCTGTCGAACATGTCAATAAAATAAGTGTGTTTTTTTGTTGTTGGTTTCCTTCCCTGAACCCGATATGAGAGGATGTGTCGCGACGCCTGCTTTGTTTTAGCAGCTTGCAGGAGCAGCTCACACTTCTTTTCCGGGGGATTGTGATTATTGTAGTCTTCGTGGCCACCCTCGGCAAAGAAAGACTCCTAACGAAGACATCAGCGAGAGAGAATCGCCTGTAAGATGATCGCTTATCGCGATCAGCCGGGCGCCTCGGTCGCTGGCGTCTTTAAATCGGCGGAAATTGGCAACGGTATATTGTCCGCTTAGGTGGGGGGTGTTCCGATGATCGATAGGATAGGTCTGCCTACCGGGACGTGTTTTGTACGAAATGTCAAATCGTCGTCGAAATGAGGTGCCGAAAGATGGTAATATTTCTTCCCCAAAATCCTTTCTCTTTGGTGGGTTCATGCTGGCTTTGAGTGGAGGGAAGACGCAATCCACCTACTTTCTCACCAACTAGTAGACAAACTAGCATCCCGATTGTTAAGAAAGCTTCAGCTTACACGTTTAATTGTAACCTATGCAGAGTTTTAATGGTTTTGTTTACAAATATTTGTTTTTATATTAAAGCGTTTGGTTTTGCTTAAAAGAACAATTAAATTAAAAAATCTATAACTCTGGTTTTCATACTAGTGTTGTAGAATGTTTTTCTGAAGCATTTTTCACATGAATTTCTAACGAGGCGCTAACGAAGCGTCACTTTAGCAACACACTAGGACCTCCGGGATCGTTTCCACCCTCACTAGGCATAATGATAGCTCCATCAAAATTATGTCATCGATTATCTTAAACGCTTCGCTTCAACCACTCTCGCCCCCTTAAGGACGGATTGAAGGTAAATTGTGAATTGCGGCGCAAAGCGACCACTCCCGCATCGTCCGCCCGAAAAAAACCCCATCCGGTGCGGTCCTAATAGATGCCGATGATTTATGTTCCCGCAACGGTCCTGTTTACATATAATTAAGATCTAAACCCCGGGTCGGAATTAAAATATTACTCTCGCGCGCACGCACGCACGCTCCAACCCCAGGGCGAACGCGATCGTGATCGTCGTTTCGCGGGCGACTCGGGCGCGATCGGGAACTGGGAAGCGAGCGGGAACGCGATCGTGATCGTCGTTTCGCGGGCGACTCGGGCGCGATCGGGAACCGGGAAGCGAGCGGCGAGATGACATTAGAGAGACATTAATAATCATAAAAAAGATCGATCGCCCGGACGGTGTAGCGGAGAGTCGCTGCAGGTCGGTCTGTCAATCATGCTCGAAAATGCGGCGTGATCCGTTCGAGCTTCGGTCATATTTCACGGCCCGAATCCGAGATGGCAGCCCATCATGGAAAGCGAACCAGATTCCGCGTGCCCTGGGGCACTTTTTCTCTCACCGTCATGCCCGAAGCTGGCCTCCGGAAAGTGAGATATTTCTATCAATAACTCAAACAAACCAGCACAATCGATGTTTCCAAAAAAAAAAAACGAGCACCCAAACAAACAGCAAAATCTGGCGGTGATCGCTCGTTGTTGGCCCGGGAAGCGATCGTGTCCGATCTGATCGGGCGTTGAAATCGACCGCACCACCACACCACGCGGCGGGAAATTAATCATTCCGCTGCCCCCACCACCGTTCGACTGGTGCTTTTAAAGTGAAATAATTTATTGATATTTCTCTCCCGGAACGGAGCTATCACCCCCACCACCGGCTGCGAATATACTTTTTTTCTGCTTTTTTTCGGCGCTCTTTGCTTGGCCGAAAAAACGAAAGACTCAGCAAGCGACGAACCCCCCTGTTCGCCGGCGGTGAAGGTGGAAGCTTGGCTCGCTGCGATCCCGCGAAAGGATTATTAATCTTTGTGTGGCGTCTTGCGCTGTGTCCTTTGCTTCCTCCCCCCCCCCCTCGCCTGCTCTCCTCGTACTCCCTCCTCTCTTTTATTTCCTTAAAAAATGCTAGGTAACCGCTCCGGTGCGCTCTCGTACGTTGTGACTATCGGGACGCTAGTAGGCTTTATTTATAGTGCGCCTTTCTTTCGCATCCCCATAGCAACCGCCGCCACCCCGTCCACTCCACGACCGTTGGGCTTTTGAAGCTTTGTTTTGATTTCGTTCTCGACTCCGCCGCACTCGGGCGTTTTTATTCGTGAGCAGTGTTTGATGTATATTTATGTTTCCCGCAGCGGGTTCGTACAGCAACACAATCGGTCGCGTTTCGATTCCCTTTCGTCGGGTTCGAGTGCGCTGAGACGGCCCCGGATTGACAGCGCGCGAGGCGAGGCTTTCGTCATTGTTGACCGCGCTCAAGACGTTCGACGTTCGCTCAAGGATGCGTGCTGCTGAGAAATGCAGCAAACCTTCGCTCCCCATGCGCGGTGTGCCGGTGTGCAATGCACCTTGAGCTTGAGAGTGTGGCTTTCCCACTCCCGAGCGCTTCCCGCTTCGCATGCTTGAGCGGGAAAATTTCACAATCTGCAAACTGCACACTCAAATGTCAACGGAACACGGGGGCGGGGAATGGCGGCGTCAAAAATTACTCCCCACCTCCCGGCCGATGCATACGCACACACGCTCACGATCGCGATCGATCAAGAATGTTGCGCACGAGATAACGCGAACGGGCTGGGAGTACGGTATAAAAATAAATAAAACCACTGGCGCGGCCGGTGACTTGTTTTGACAGCGATTTATTTATGGGCCAGTTGGAATTATTATATCACGACACTTTATCTGACGGGGCTGGTTCGGGCGCGAAGGCCGTCCGTCGGTCGGTAGCTGTCGGATTAGACGGACGGTGCCTCGCTCCGGAATTGCGATGTCATTTGACGCGTGTCAAAACCGCCTCCGGCCGGGTGAGATTGGATGCTACAGATTCCTTCCTAATCCCATTGCTCGAGCATGTGCTTTTTTTCTTCATCGTGTGTTCTCTGCTCCGTGGAGGCGACCGGCACTCCTGCCCGCACGGCGCCATGGGAAAGTGTTCCAGAGCGTTGCAGGAAAGACACGGCAAACGAAAAAAAAGCAGTCGAGTCCCAGACCCGCGCGAGACGATGGCTCACGGTCATCGATTATGTGGTAAAAGCGCATCCAAACCGGAACCGGTCTCCCCTACCGTGCACCTGGGCTTTGCACGGTACCGTGCCGTATTATCATTTTTATCAATTGGCATATTTATCAATTGCGCTCGGGGACGGAGGGCGCGCGCATTAATAAAACAACGACTTTCCTCCCCACGGCCCGGACAGGATGCAATAAAAAATAAATCCATCAATCTTCCGGATGCTTCGCGACCGGACAGCGCGGTATGATATGGGCGAAATAAATATTTATATCAAAGCGCTGCTGGTTCGCTGGCGATGGGTTGCGATCGGGTGGACCACAGCCCGCTCAATGGTCACGTCGCGGCGGTAATTAAACAAGACATATCGCGCCTTGCGGATCGCGCTCCAACGGGTGGGACACTGGCTGCTGCTGGATAATGCTTCTGGCACGATGCGCCTTATTCGGGCTCCGGATAGAATGTTATGCTGGAATATGTTACCAAGTGGTTCGTCTACGAGTTCTATCTCTGATGTCTGCTTCGTGTCCCTTAAAGATTTTTCAAACAAAGTATTTCAAAGTATCGAAGCTAGGGTTTTTTTTTGTGGAAGATATCAAACAATAACAAATATTTTTTAAATCTATTCTCAATCTATTTGGAGTTGTTTTTTCGTTCTTCTCTACAATTCAATAGAATATTGGACTATAAAAAGCATTTCTAAATGCAACTCGAAGTCTTTGAAAACCTAGACTAGGCGAACTGTCCAGTGCAACTTGCCATAACTTCGTTTGACGACTCGGTACACATTTGTTTACAAGTCGCGAAAGAAAGAAGAACATGGAATCGTAGTAACCATATATGCTCCATAAACAAAGTTGTTATGAGCTGTCATTTTTAATTTATTTATTTGCATGTGTTGAACTGTTTACCAACGATTAAACTACCTTTAAATTATAATTACTTCATGAGAGGAATGTTATGAGAACGAGTGACGAACGGAAGAAGAATAGAGACAGACTAAAGCTGATAGAAGAACTGGATATAGTATGATGAGAACAATAATTTAAGGACGACACAAAAGGGTTAAAAGCGCCCTTAAAGACTATTAAGCCTTGAGAATAACAACAGACCTTGTTAGAGCCTTCAATACCACGGTCTGATAGAGACGAGGTCGATGCATCCCATGTATTTTGACAGCTCATCGGGGGAGTTTCGTTTTGGACCAAACTGTCAGATTTGTTTACGTTTTGCTCTGATGTGATGGTTGTTTTGATTTGCTCTACCATATCGCAACGGCTGGTGAATGAGGAAGTAGAAAGTAGTTCGTAACAGTGCCTCAATAAAAATCGAGGGCTAAACAAAGGTATACAAACAAACACGCTTTTGGACCAAACTGTCAAAATTACAAAACCAACAAAAGCAACAATGCGACAACCTGGTCCCTAAAGGGACCTTGTGGAATACTATTCCACGACATTAAGCGTGTTGACAGCTGTCAAAAACACCGACTGTCAAATTTTAAACTGGCCGTTTATCTCTAGCATACATCGAAAAATCTTACATGTTGTACAGAGATGGAAGAATTAATTCCATGTTCCGAACAGAATGTTATCATTATTGACATACTCGTCATGAGATGCTGTCTACATGTATAAAAGAGCAATTTTCAAACCCCCGGCCCGGCGAACGGTTCGCAATAATTAATAACTCAAAACCTTTCGATAGCGATCGCGGCCAATTGCACACCTCATTCCGGCCCCACGCGGAAACACAATCTTGCGCCTGCGATCGGCGCATTTTCCACCGGCAATTTCCCATGTACGGTGCTCTCGGCTCGCGGGAGACAAAAACATCGGTACTGCATGTGTTCGACCGGGAGCAGATTAGAATCAGCGTACCCGGGAAGACACGGCGATCGCACATGCCCGATCGTCCCCAATCGGTCGTCTCGGTGTGGGGAGCTGCTGTGACTTGTTGTTTTGCTCGCGAGCCGTCCTGTTTTCCTGTCTGCCTTCGTTGCTGCACTCACCGTTTGTTGTGTTTCCCCGCGCTGGCTGTGGTTTTTGCGGTTCGGTACGGGCTAGAAGTTCGAAAATCGACTCTGCCGGGTGGAGAAAGAGAGAAGGTGCTGCTGCTGCTGCTGCCGTTGACGGTGTTGTACACACCACGGAGCACACCGAAGGAACAGCGCCGTCAGCGGACCCGGGTTGACTGATGCATACGGGGTGATAAATGTGTTTTGGTGTTGCTACAAACGAGTTTATGATTTATCGTCCCCGCGGCTGGAGCCTCGGGAACGCCGCACATCGCGTGCATGGCATGGCTGTTTGTCCCTCCCATTGGATCCACGATCCCACCGCGTCCCGCCAGGATCATCTCAGCTTCCTAAAGGCGATGCTTTGCTTCCGACCCGCGCGACCCACCGTGCCAGCTGGGAGGACTGGAAGGTGCATTATGCAATGGGCCGGACACCCCCAAACCGGCTTATCCGGGTGGGGCAGATTGGTGCGTGGCGTTGGAACGCCCGTGACAAGGATATAATTATCCGCGCCGGGGTGATTTTTGTTTTGTTTTGTTTTCGGCACGCTCTAATTGGCCGTGGAGTTTTATTAATAAGCGAGCAAGCGGAATCCGTCCGTGTAGTTTATGATCATTGCCGGACGATCGGCTTATTTCACGCGACGTGTCGCCGAATGCGCGGGCGCCGTAGCGTACCAGACGCGATGAAGATGTTTTTTAGAATCTTGATTGGAGTATACAGATCAATCCATACTTGGTGTTTTTTATGAGATTTGATCACAAAAGAACATTTCAAAATATGAATATGATAGTTGATTTTTTGTGTCATGAAACTTAGGAAGGCTTACCGTTTACTATGCTTTCGTTAGGAGGGACACTTGACACATTTTGATGTCCCCAAAGATCTAAAGTTCCAAGATCCGAAGAGCTGATTGCATACTATATCCAATTTCTATTTTGTGTTATAGGACGTTCACGGATATATTGTATAAGAAATGAAACATTAGAATGGTTAAACGACTACAACAAACCATATTCTGTTATTCTACACCCTAATGCATCTTTTCGAGCACCTCTTCCTCTTCAAATCCCATCAAATTCTAACTCTAAATTTGGAGTTTAGTCAGAATAGATAATTCGCTGAAAGAAAATCTATTCTGAAGCCTTTTTTCAAACTTAGATCTGCTATATCTTCAGGATTTTTGCTCCAATAAACACTAGATATACCTTAGTATACTCTTGGAGTATGTCTTACTTTTACTAATTACTTATTGATATGGAAAACAAAGAAAAGTAAGCAAAACTGTAGTAATCGCCTTTAAAGCTGATCTTTGAAAAGAATAGTTTTCAAGAAATGAGCAATATCCCATCTATTTCTTCAGGTGATTGTTTCAGCAACATTCTTGCACAGTTCTGCCGGATCGTTTAAATCAATCGTTCCCCGTCAATTCGAATCCGAACGTACACACCTCAGAACGGCGCTTGGTCCAAGCTCCAGGGAGTGGCCCCAGTGTCGATAGCGTATGCCTCACGCGGGCTTTAGAACCGTTCGCGAGATCACATTTCACACCCCGGTGTGCGGTGGACATTCGGCTCCCGGCAGACACACATGATCTTGTTTTCCGTCGTTTTTTTTTTGTTTGTTTCTTTGTCTACCCCCACCCACCATTTTGTGCGTTGCGCGATAATTCGATCTCGGTGTAATATGCAAATCGCGGGTGCAGACCGGAGCAGCGAAACGACGGCAAACCCCGGTCAGGTAGCGGCCGATCAATTTAGTTTCGGTTTTATCTTGTTTGGGTTGACTTTTAGTGAGCTTCGTTTGTTACGATCTTGGCGATCTTGATGTTGCTCCCGTATGCGAGCGATCGCTCAAGCGCTTGTGTGTGTGTGTGTGCTGTGTTGTGCTCTACACAAAGCCAGTAAACGTGTGCTACCTGCATGCTACTGCTTGTTACTGCTCCGTGCGCGACCACTTGCGCCAAACTGGTGGCCTCCAACACGGTCGCAGGAAGTGCCCGAGACAAGTCTTTCCACGGCAGGAACGAAAAAAACATGCTCCATGCACTGCAACAGGACAACGCATCCAGGATCCAGCACGAGCGAACAAAACAAACAAAACAACATCCACGGAACACAACGAAAAAGGTGTCGGTGAGGCTGAACGACAGGCAGGTTCAATTAAAATTAAATAAAGAACAGCGCACGGCACGGCGCGGAATGAATAAATGAATGAGCAGAATGAAAGCGCGAGTTGGTTGAATGAAATTCGCGCAACACGGTTCGCGCATTGCAGTCGACCGCCGGCTCTGCTCCCGGTCTGCACGATAATTAAATTGGTGCCGGTGCCCGTGGTGGTGGTGCGTCTACGCCCGGTTCACGCATTGTCACGGGCACCGAACGGACGTGTCCGGTTATGCGTTGCATGGGACATGTTTCCTTACAAGGTGGTAGAAGCTCCGGCCGAACACAGGAACACGACCGCGACCGGGCTGGGTTCTGCCGCCGCGATCGGTCACAAATTGCGCGCTGCGGTATCGCGATGGCCGCGGCGGGAAGTTGCGAGAAACCATTAGAAAGGTAATTGGTAGCGATCGGCGATAAGTGTCGATTAGGCGCGAGATAGATCGGATGGGCTTGACAGTAATAGGAAGTGTTCTCGAGGGAAATGAGTACAGAGACTGGGATGGTGGCTCTTCAACTCAATCAGCCGGCTATATTAGCGTCCTAATAATCTTGAAAGCATCGGGATTGGGAAGTTGTAAATATAGGAAAAATGTTCTAAATTTAATAGTATATTGCTCGCTGCTACAGCTTATTGCTCTTTTAAGATCAAGCCGGTTAGTTGATCAACTAGAATGACAGCTCGTCTCGTATCAGCTGGGACACTACACAGTTTGACATTGAACTGTTGTTTTTGTTTTGATGACAGGTGTCAACAGCTAATAATAGATACGTCAAATAAATAATGCACTAGTGACGTCTAGATTTCTTCCAAAAAAACAAAAATAGTCTTATATGAAGAACAAAAAGAAGCGTAGTGTCAAATGTCATTGTACGTTTTGTTTTGCTTTCAAAATGGATAATTGTTTCTCTTCTGTACTTCAAACTGACAGTTGATTGCAGAACGTCTGAATATCTTAGGATAATTGTTCTAAGCAGAAGATAAGGAAACATGCAACACTATTACTTACTTGCTATTCTCTCTCTTTCTCTTTCTCGCACGCCAGAACCTTCGGTGCCAAATGCTCGAAATGCTGCCGGACGATCGCGGCCTCGGACTGGGTGCGGAAGGCGCGCGATCTCGTCTTCCACCTGGCCTGCTTCTCGTGCGACACCTGCGGCCGCCAGCTCTCGACCGGCGAGCAGTTCGCGCTGATCGACGATAAGGTGATGTGCAAGATCCACTACATGGACACGGTGGAAGATGGATCGAACTCGAGCGACGGTAAGTTGGCGGTGACGGTAGCAGCAGTGACATCGCTGCTTGATGTCCCTTTTTGGGGGTCCACTCGTCTTCCACTCCACAGACGGGTGCAGCAGCGACGGCTACAACAAGAACAAATCGAAGCGCGTCCGGACGACGTTCACCGAGGAGCAGCTGCAGGTGCTGCAGGCCAACTTCCAGATCGACAGCAACCCGGACGGGCAGGACCTGGAGCGGATAGCGCAGCTGACGGGGCTGAGCAAGCGGGTCACGCAGGTCTGGTTCCAGAACTCGCGCGCCCGCCAGAAAAAGCACACCCACGGTAGGTGTGATCGATCGGTTTCCGTCGG
The DNA here is from genome assembly GCA_002091845.1 of Anopheles cracens. Taxonomy (NCBI): domain Eukaryota; kingdom Metazoa; phylum Arthropoda; class Insecta; order Diptera; family Culicidae; genus Anopheles; species Anopheles cracens. The sequence goes on along the minus strand of KZ071189.1, from coordinate 17,087 downwards.
TGGTCGGTGGAGCCTTGTTTCTGATCCCGGGCATGCGTTTCTATCCCTCCCACAGTTCCCCGGGATCACAATCCCAATCTGTTCAGCGCACTGCGGCAGGACCTGAACAACAACAGCAGCGGACAGACGAGCCTGGGCCACGACCACGATCACGGACCTGGCATGGGCAAACATCCTGGTGCGATGTTCAATTCGCACGGTAAGCACCGGGTTCTGCGCACACGCTGGAGGGGATTAAACATGCCTTCTTTTCTCCTCCCAAAAGTGAACCTCATCAATCTGATGGTGTAACATATGGGTATGCAATCACTGTTGCACCCGCCGCACGGAAGTTGCCAAATGGATGATTGCTAAAACGAGAAAACAAAAAACGGAACGTAAATCGCAAAGCGGTCTTGTAGTGGAGACAGGATACCAAAGAGCTAGTTAAGGATTTTTTTTTGTAGCACGAATTACAAACCAACCTGTAGCGTACGTGGAAGGAGGTAGAACGCAGAACTCTAGTGAAATTTCCCGCATGTACATAAGTTATTGATGTAAATGTTTACGCGCAACCGAACAAACACTCCAATAAAACAATCAAAACCAAATGTTTCACGATAACGTCCAGCTTCCGGTTTCTTCTCCTGTTTGGGACCTGTCAGCTACTTCCGAAACGTAGAGGGTGTTTCAAACCGGGATTCAGAGCTTCAGTCCGCATTGGAACCCTTTTCCCGTGCGGGTTAAACGTTTGCACTGCAGATGACAGATGTATTATCGTCTAATGATTCGGGCGACAGCAGCGAAGCCGGATCCGATTACGACTGGAGGATAATGGGATTATCGTCCTGCGGGATTGCACGGGTAAGCTGGTATTCTTTTTTGTGTTTTTTCTAGGTTCTTCTTTGCTCGGAACGAGGAACTTCTGAGCTGAATAAACAGTTTCAGGATGAAGAAAAGTTCTTCCAACGTTGTTCCACAGGAAAATTGAAACATTACAACCTTACATCGTCACATTGGAAAGACGGTGAAAGTTTTTCTTCTCCGGAAGTGCTTCTACACCTTCTCTCGTAGGCAGCGCCTACTTTTCGGTTGTTTTTCGACCACCCAAAAGCAAGCGTACGACAGGTTGGGTGTTGGAAATCTCTCGTCACGGGTTTCGCGCGCCCTTCCGGGTTTTGTTTGACGAAGTTTGTTTGTTTGTTTGTTTGCACGTTTGATTACAGCAAATTCGATCGTGATCCGAAAGCCGTGTCCAGTCGACGGTGTATCAGAGGGTGACCGAGAAAGAAAATAGATGGAAATCAAATAAAGTCCGGCAGGAAATGCTTTTCCTTTCGAGAGAGTTGTTGGGACGGACAGTACGGAGCTTGCCTTAGAGGGAGCAGTTTGTTGCGAAATTTGTCTGGGAGGTTACTTATTTCTCGTGGATGAGGTGTCAAACGGAACAGATGGCATGATTTGTTCTTTATTCTTGTAGGTTTAATTTTTAGATATTGTTTATGCTATATCACCTATATCACTTATGGTTTGCTAAGAAATAAATACAAGTTTCGTTAGTCCATTGTGTATATAAAAACATTAGATAAGGCTCTTGGGCAAGCCTTGGAAGCAGGGTTCTATGCAACATTTACAAGTATAATGAAAGATTACGAGCTGGTAAAACATTCAACAAAAAAGAGAAATCCTAAAGCCTATTAATGCTCTATTGATTTAAACATTCACTCCCCTCGGCTGTTATTTCAGCCGTTGATCCCAAATCCTCCCGGGACCGCTTGAGCGGCAGTCGATGAAGCGATTTACATGCGCCTAATTTAATTACCAACAATTTGGCCCCTTTTTGCTACCGTTTGCGTTCCCTTCGCTGCGCCATTGCCATCGCCATCCGCATCCTTTCCCTCGCGGCCGGTTGCCTTAATCCGCAGCACAATGCGGGCAATAGAGGGATGATTGAGGGTGGTGAAAATCACCCGCAAAAATTCCCCTCTCGAGACGGTAGCCGAAAGGGAGTCGGCCCTTTGCCTTTGTACATTTATTAGTGACGTCTAACGCCTACGAAATTCGCTAGACGCCCCGGCAGGAAACAATCAAACATCGTATCCGGCTGCAGGCGCCTGGGACTGAAACCGGAAGCCGGGTTTTTTCAGCGCCAGAGCGCAAGAATCGGCCGCGTTCCACCTGCGGCAGTGCCAGCGGGATGCACGGCGATGAAACTGATCACTTATTTGTCGATTGTTCTGCGGTGGGGTTTGAAATTTTTCACAGCTGGACGTTCGGAAGTTTCGGAAGCATTGATTCCTGCTCATTTGTGTGCGGGACACACTTCGTACGCTCCAGAAGCTGTCGGGATATAAATGAGAATGTCTCAAGAACATCCATTTCCACTGTTCGAACTCTATTTCTGTTGGAAACATCCCTAGCCAGAGGAAGATAAACGACCAGACATGATGCGCCGAGGTGAGTGTGATAATTGTAATAGCCGGGTTTCGGTGAGCAAGAAGGGATTTAATTGCGCCTCCTGTGGGAAAGTCCTGCGAGCGTTTTAACACCACGGTCAGGTTGGTGTGCGGCGGCTTGATGTATCAGTAGTAATTAATAAATTTCAAGTGCGCTAACGATTTGAAACGAATCGGACAATTATTGCAGCGCAGATGAACTGGGTGTGAGCAAAAGGTTCGGAGGGGTTTAAGTTGATTGTGCTGGAGAAAGTAGCACTGTCTATAATAAATTAGTGTAAAGTGGGTCGTGTTTAGTTTGCAGTTTGACAGCAGAGGGCACTGCATGCCAGAGTTACTTAGTTTTGATAGGTTAACAATAGAAAGCACTGAGAAAGCACTTAGAAAGTTTTCATTTTTAATGGAAATCCTTCTCAAATATATCTGATTTCAATTAAACATGAAGAGTTTTGACAGTTCTATCATAGTGTATAACAGCTGTATAACAGTTGCTGCTAGGCAATGTTTACAATCTGCAGTGACTCACTGTCATGGCCTGTTTTGACAATTTTTTAGTGGTCTCTTTACTCTCATTTAGCACAGTGGTGCAGCCGTCACTAAATTAGTTCTGTAAACGGCCTGAAATTTACACAAACACATTGCGTACGAAAACAAAACATACTCCAAAACCTTTGGAAACAATCGAACTGCTCTGTCTCCAAAGAACGTGCTGTTTAAAACAAACTGTTGGCTTTACATGGGTGTTGTTGTTTCTTTTTGCGTCGCAAAGTTCAACGGCTTAAAGCCTAGGGGGCACAAAATCCTTTATGCGTCACAGCATAGACCCGAAAGTTGGCCCGTTTGTCCGGCTTATTGGGCTTATTTCGAGTGGAAACAACCCAAAAAAAAGAATACATTTGTGGATGAGAAGAGCCGCTGCACCGGGTTTTCTGTGGTGGTTGTCTGTTTCGAATAGAGGAAGAAAGAGAGAAGTGTGATTTATAGAAAAAAAATATATTCAAAAGGCGTGTTCAAAAGACTGTATAACACATTCGGTGCATTGAAAGAAAAGTGATTCGGGTTGGGCCGAAATTGAAGCGTTTTATTGTGAAAAGTGAGCTATATCAGTGAAGGACTTAGAGACTTAGACTTATTGGACAATTAGAGAGGAAGTTCCTGTTCTATAAGCCGAATACGAAGTGTGTTTTGTGAGTGAGTGTGCCTGTGTGTGTTAAAATGAAGGTAAGTTTGTTTGAACTTCTAGAATGATTATTTTCACATGCTTTTCTTCTGATCATAACAAATTTGTAAAAGTGCTTCTAAGGCAAAGACTGTTAGGAATCTTTACTTCTGCATTTGCTCCCCATTCCTAAGGATCTTCAGTCTATTTAACAGTCGATTTAAGTCTTTATAAGAATCTTTCTTTAGTAAAACGTGAAATGAAATATCGGGAATGCAATAAAAACATTTTTTGAAATAAGATTGATTATATGCATATCTATTCTTAACTTGCCAAAAGTTGTATGTTGCTTTTTCAATCTTGCCTTCTTGATTCAAAGAAGTGAGCACACATTTTTTGACATTTTTTTCATGTCTGTAGTAAACATAGATATTTAAATATTAAAATAAAGGAAACAAACTATTACTGCTCTTCCAACTGCTTTTCTCAAAATGTCAAAAACGTTCAGAAGTCAACAAAAATGAGCAAAAGTCTTATAACACAACATTATGAAGCTTCATGTGTTCAAAGATGTGTTTAGTGCATAAAAAACAATAAAACCATTAGAAACCATTCGAAAGTGACATATTGAAATTATGATTGAAATGAAGCATAAATTAGACAACAAACTACTAATTTTAAACAAAAAAGTTTTGCGAAGAATTAAAACAATATACACAATATGAGATTGTTATATTTCATAAATTGGAATAGCTTGAGGAATATTAAAACATGATAATCGATCATTGACTAAACACAGAACAAAATTCTGGGGATAACGTGCCAAATCGGTATTCAAATAGATAGCTGCAGTGTAATAATGTTGTCCGCGGTGGGAATCGTTTTAATTAAGAAGGAGAAAATGAAGTAACACGAAGAAATGAAACTAGTTCCACACTTCGATGACACCCGTCCTCTTGCTATCTTCCCATAAGAACTGAGGAGCTAACTGCGTGCTCGCTGAAGGCCAGCTCGGAACTCCTCAACGCACGAGAGCAAAGACTATATCAAGTCCACATCTTGGTTTGTGATGACTCCGGAAGAATTGTCACAATAATCTGTATTGATTCTTGTACTCTAAGCTGTGCAAAGTGTGTTATCACGTGTGTGACTTGTAAAAAATTAGTTTTTCTACAAGGATTAATAAACGGTTGGTCTGAAATCGTCAAAGTGGCTCGTGTATAATAATGCATTCGAAATGATATTGTCTAGCCGCTTGAAGGACAAATCAAATGAATGCAACGAACTATTCCAGGTACCGAATACTATTTACTAAATTTTGACATTTATTGTTCACGACTATTGTTTGACTTGGACTTGAATTGAAGCCGGATTGAGTTAAAGGATTGCCTCCTGAGAAGATAAATTAACATCTATATTCTTTATATCAAATTTCGCTACTATGTTTGATTAAACAAGTATTCTTTTGTTGTTTTAAATCGAATTTTGCATTAGAAAAAAAGGATTCCCCTTTCAGCTCCGTTTTAATTGAAACGTCAAACGAAGATGGTTAAGCGGCAAGAGTAATGTGCCTATAAAGAAGTCACAGCCCACTCCGTTCCAAACTTCTTCAGAACAGTCATAACAAAGCAAGTCCTTCCAAGCATCATTCTTCCAAAAACTAACAAAAAGTCATCCAGCACTACCGCCTGGCTCGTACACCGCGCAGCCCCGATTGGAAGTTAAAACAAATACAGAAATTAATTTCATAATTTATGACCGTACAGCTTCATTCGGTGGACGCGCAAAACGGGCCGACCCGGGCGCGATCATTCATCCCCGGCGTGGTAACGCCAGCGGGCCGGTCTCCGAAAGCGCAATAAGCAAAAGGAAAGCGCGCGGTCAATTACTCCGCCTCGCCTGGGAAATGAGATCGAGTGATCGAGGAAGTGAAAATAATTGAAAGCTTCTGGCTAGTAGCCGGCCCTGCTCACAAAAAAGCCCTTCTCACACAGCGCACACACTCGCACGCGCTCGCTTGACGCCGTTACTTATCGCCCGGCGATGCCGATTGCATTCCCGAAGCGCAGGAGGGGGATAAAACGATGACATGGGTCCACCCCCGGAGGGCTTGGGGGCCTTTTCGGTCGTCCTATTACACGTGATAAATGGTGCCGATCGTGCCCGGCGGCTTATCGTGGAATTGGTTGCCGTTGCGATTTCCCGTGATCGAAATGGTAGCGAGGAAATCGAGCCCCATTAATAAGGGCGAAAAAATGGCCTTCACCGGGGGCGCTTTTTGTTTTTGGGTGCGCTTTGCCCCAGCGCCAGCGCACGTAACTTTCACACATTTGGGAGACCGATTTTCATTTCACGCGCGAGGAAGGCAGATGGGAGGTCGTTTTTTCTTCGCGAAAAGGTAATTATTACATAATTTTCGCCCTCTCTAAGGAAGTTTTTTTTTTAACATTTTTTCGTTTACGGTTTAACCTATTCTGGTTTGACTTCTCAAAAAAAGTTTTGCATGTTGAAATTTATTCTCAAATTTTACTCCTGTAGAAATTGATCACAGGTTGTGATATGCTGATTGTAATCCTTAGAGTTTACTGTCTTTTTTCGTTACAATTCATGTGTTCACTATTAGTTTCGCAAGTTCATTCCTTCTCCATTCATCCTAAGCTGTTCCTACCCAATTAGCAATTGTTGTTCAATAAGTACGTAAAAATTGAAATTAAATCTATTTCCTAAACGGTTCCTTAGATTCACTGTCATTTCAAGGTTGAAACTTGATTGCTTAGCAACTAATCTACGGTTAAAGGTCCAACCAGTGAAAGTAATATGTTTTTTGGAATATTGTTCATCAAAAGATGGAGTATCCAACTCCCCAATGTCTAAATTCAATCCAAAATCTCCTCATATTCCTTGTCTGTTGGTGTATAATACTCGAATAGATCTCAATGAGTAATAATAAACCATTAGAACACATGTAAATCTTTGAACATTAAACAAACTTTGTTGATTGAAGGTATTATACCGAACGTATGAAATATTAACCTTTACTATACAGCATCACGTCCCAACACCTGTTTCGCGTTGCTTCGAGCATCCGTTCGAGACAAATCACCCTTTCCGACCTAGAAGTCCCCGTCGATAACCGTCTCAATATTCAAATCAATCCAATAACGAAAGCAAGCCCGAACGACTGTTACAACCGCTGTTACAAGCTTGTACCTAGCTCCACTTTGTTCTGGCGGGCTCGCTGTTCGATTGAACAACATATTGAGCAAAAAATGTTTATTCATACACCGGCACCGATATCATATATATACACACACACACGCGCACACAACAGCGTTTACAACGTTTAAGATTCACTCACAAGCATGCAAGTACCGCTTTATCGCCGCTCATATCGTTACTTTTATTAATCCTAAACGTCCGCGCGCAAGATTTATGCAGTATTTGCACTGGCAATTGGTTTCGCGCTTAATTTATGCGCACATCGCGAAAGAAAGAAGCAGCACAGAAAAAAAACATGCTGGCGATAAACAAAAGCCGATGCACCTGCCCGGGCGCTGGGGGGAAAGGGTAAGCCCCACCGGGCCCGGTCGTAACGTACACGCGCATCATAAAAATAACAACGAAACTGTTCGACTCCGGGCGCAGCGATAGACCAGCGATCTCCGTGCTGGAGGAACGCTCCGCGACTCAGCCCGGGCGGTTGTAAATAAGAGATTTTATTTTCATCTCTTTTGCCGCGGCAGGAGGAGCGCGGCCGGTTTCATTTCATTTCGATCCGGACACGATCGTCAATATCGGCCCGCAGGTTCGTCCGCTGCGTTTCGCTCCGTTTCGTCCGGAGCCTGGGCTCGGGAGCGTCGCCACAAATAACTAATTGAAACATATTTCGTCTTTCGTCGGTTGGTTAGTCTTCAAATTAAAATACTTCGGCCGGATCGTAAATCGATCAGCCAATCGATCGACTTCGGGCGCACACCGCGCGGCGATCCCATAGCGTTGGATGTTTTACGATCCTTGCGATCCTTGCGGACGCAACTCCCGGTCTTTACTTTGTATGTTTTGCGACGCCATACACGAAAAAGGTGTGCGTGTGCATGCGTGTTTTTTGTGTCCCTCTGCAGGGCAGTGCAGCGCTGCAGTGTTAAACGTAAATTAAGACAAAAAATATGGACCATGCTCGCCA
>LULB01054391.1:0-14721 GCA_002091845.1 Anopheles cracens | reverse complement strand
CTGCTTCTTTCATTGGGCGTGCATTTTAAACAGCGTTCAAGACAATTGCTTGTGTGCGTTGTTTTGTCGTTCTCGCGATGTAATTTGGAATTTTCCTCAACCACCGTGCGCAACGTTTTTCATCATTCCGTTACGTAGCATCTTTCCATCGCCTAATCTGCCGTGCGCTTCAGTGGCGTAGGTAAGTCAAGAATGCTGGCAGAAGAAAATAAAGCCGAAAGAAAGAGGAATTCACCAAACAAAACACTACCACAAACACTTGGCGACACTTTATGAAGTGTTCATTTACAAACGAGTCGCGAGAAACCTCACTGTTGCTACAGTTCCGCGAAGTTTTCTCTTTTCATTTCCGTACGATTATTCTGCCCATCATTTTGCGTCTCGTTTTCAAACAACAACACGTACGGTGCGTTTGGCGGGTGATGAAATGAAATATTTCCAATTTCCATTGTTTGCTCCGGAGCTTTCCTATGGTTGCTAGATCTAATGCGCGCGCGTAATCAGCATATTTGTGGGAAATGGAAAAATTCTAAATACGTCAAAAAGATGCCCTTGAGGGGACCTTGCTGGCTTGCTTGCTTGCTTGCTTGCTGTTGCCTGGGTCTTTTCCCGCGCAGCGAGTGCACGGCCGGTGCCCACGGACCGAATGATAAACTGGCGTAATCTGAAAGAGATTACTTCCTATTTGATTTCGCTCATCCGGTGTCACGGTTTTGCCGCCCGGGCTGGATGTGACAGGGCCCTCCGCCAAAGTGTGGCTTCCGGGGAATCATTTAGCGAAAATAAAGCAGCCGCCACAGAGCGTGAGCAGGAGACGGTGCGAGCGACCCATCACAATAAAACTCGGAAACGACGGAACGACAACAAAAAAGCCCCATCGAGCACCCCCGAAATACAACCTAATCTCAGCTATGTAGAACGTCGCCGTCGGTTATTGGATGGCCATTTGGCTGCGGCCCAGCTGCACCCAGCCCGTGGAACGAGTGATCTGCCTAATCTGACTTTCTTTTTCCCGCGAAGAATGTAACGTAACTCGAAGCGAAATGTAATAAGCTGAGGCGGAACCGTACGGTGGTGCTTCGGGTTTTTCGAGTGTTTTATGTTTTAATTACAAAGCGATTGCAAAGCATGCGCGTGATTAATGTGAACGGATTGTATGACACGAACACGTATCACTCGGGAAAGAAGGTATGACGTACGCTTTCGTTCCATACGTGTTGTGTATGTGAACACAAAGCATAGTTTCTTATTACGTAAAAAGTATCCACGCTTCCCCGAAGCTAGCCGGAACTCTGGCCCCCGTAGCTCATAATTTACATTTTTTCGCCCAGAGTGACAAAAAAAAATTCATTGACCAAACGATGCTCGAGTGCGGAACAACAAGTTCGAATACATAAAGAAGCCCCACCCGGGAAATTCCGCCGTCGTGCGCGTGTCGGCGTTAAGGGAGCAGCTGCTTCTTTCATTGGGCGTGCATTTTAAACAGCGTTCAAGACAATTGCTTGTGTGCGTTGTTTTGTCGTTCTCGCGATGTGTTAGGTAATTCATGAAAAATTATATTGTACATATTTTTATATTTTAACCCTCAGTTGAATAAAAAACCAAACATATTTTTTTTAATGAAACCCATAGGCGTTGGCCGATTTCATTCTGCTGCTCTCCACTGTTGTTCTGTTTTCGGGTGCTTCTGCGACAACCCAACAGCGTAATGTGAAGTGTAAGTTGGCCCGGGCGCGTGAACGAGCCCATAAGCATGAGCGCTGGCCATTTTTTCAGCGGGTCCTCCAGCGTAAGTATAGTGTGTAAAGTGTCCGCGCTTTTCGCGAATGAATATTTAATCGTACCGTAAAGCCCGACCATCGACGTCGTGTTGTTTTACCTTTTCATACGACTCCCGACTGAAATCACGTCCCAGTGAAATAATTCACGTGTCGACTCCCGCACGTATCACGCCCGACAATTGGTCGTCCGCATGTCCTCGAGGACTTCGGGCCAGTGCGATTGAGTGTCATTTCACGCCTAGCCACACCGCGCGGAAAGGGTGTCTTTATTTCCCACGGTGGCGTTGCGCTCATCATTTGCTACTAATTGCCTTACCACGCGCTGCCACGCTAAATAAGCTCCGGGAGGACGATCGAGCCCGCTGGATGCGCAACGTGGTGTGATTTATGCGCTGCAGTGCAGGCTTCCCGGGTGATACAACGCGAGTGCATCCACGGCACTTCACATTACGCTGTTGGGTTGTCGCAGAAGCACCCGAAAACAGAACAACAGTGGAGAGCAGCAGAATGAAATCGGCCAACGCCTATGGGTTTCATTAAAAAAAATATGTTTGGTTTTTTATTCAACTGAGGGTTAAAATATAAAAATATGTACAATATAATTTTTCATGAATTACCTAACTAATATATAACTACAATATTTCCCCTTCCTCTCTGCCCACAATGCGTGTTTGAAGTGTCTTGATGTATGTGTGGCTGTGTGTGTTTTTGTTTTCACCCGATATCAAATTAATTCTTAAAGTCTAATTGACGTTCAAGTGAAAAAAATCACGAAATTTCAAAATTTTCCCTAATATTGTACAATAATTGTTTTCCCTAATTTGGAAACCTCTTTCCAAAACATTTCCTTGCAATATTCGTTGCGGATTCGACTCCCAAAGTTGAGATTTGAGAGTTGAGAGAAACTTGTTAGGACCATCGAAAAACTAAAACTTTACCTTCACTTTCGCGTGATCATTAAATGGAGCCTTCGACTCGAAACACACACACACACAGCCACACATACATCAAGACACTTCAAACACGCATTGTGGGCAGAGAGGAAGGGGAAATATTGTAGTTATATATTAGTTAGGTAATTCATGAAAAATTATATTGTACATATTTTTATATTTTAACCCTCAGTTGAATAAAAAACCAAACATATTTTTTTTAATGAAACCCATACCACACAAAAACAGACGTACAAAATCAGAGCAGCAAACAAACACAACCATTCCCACAACAACAACAACAACCACAACAACAACAAAACACAACACAAACAGTCCACGAAAGGGTCAGTATTTCATAGGGAGGAAAAGGAGTCCGGCATTTCAATTGAGGCTGCACACCGTCGGCGATGCGGAATCAATTTTAAAGCGATGACTGTGCAACCGTAAATAGTGTATAAAAGCAAACAGAGGGTCAAACCAAACCCGAGCCCGAGGGTACTGATTAAGCCCGGGAGTGCGTGTCCGTGGCCATCCACCATCACCGCCGGATGATTATCAGCCGCTTCTCGGTGCGTGCGAACATGCCCGCAACGCCCACGAGCATGAGGCCAACAGGCAGCGTCGCCGGAACCGAAAGTGGCGCTAGTTAATGGTTAAGGTAAGACAGCTAAAGTATCAGACTCACGGGGAACGGTGGGCGAACAGAATGGAACACGGTACGATACACACGGTACAGACACAACACAAGGCGTAAGACACGTTTAGCGATCGTGTGAAAGTGAACGTGAAGTTGCGGTTGTTAGTTCTCTGATTCTGATTTAGTTCTCCAAATGCTCTAAGGAATCTTACCTCCATTGGAAGAGACTTTGTACATTTAGTATACTTCTCTGTCTCGGTCTCGGTTCTCGGTTTCACGGTGAATTGGCGGTGTCTGACGAACGGGGACAGGTGATTAAATGTGGTGAAAGGTGGGTGAAACTGTGCGCGAGGAGGAAGAATTAGAAGCAGGGAGGTGTCGGGAAATAAAAAGCAAGCAAAGCAACAGCAAAAAAAAGAAACATACAAAACAAAAAATTATCCATACCACTTGAGCGCGGAGGGCGGAAACCCGCTCGCTCAAACCAAAATGTAAAATGTTATAACTTACTTATACCTACTACAAATTTGCCAGCCAGTGTGTGCATCGGTGGAGCGGTGTTGGAGAAATTTGCCGAACTACAGCCACAGATCACACCACAAGCAGGATGAAAATGACAGGCACACTCACCACACAAAAACAGACGTACAAAATCAGAGCAGCAAACAAACACAACCATTCCCATGAGGAACGAGTGTGCGAATGGGTGGTGAATGAAGATGACATGGGTGACCACGGTGATGAAGGGCGTATTTTAGTTCCAGCTCTTGTTCTCCATGTACGGTGTGTGTGTATGAAAATATGATCTAGTTGTGTTTCGGTTGTTATCGAGATATCCCCCCTGGTAGGGATAACTTTTGCCGGTATTGATGACTGTTGACTCTAACACAAAAAAACGTCCTGTAGAGGATAATGCCGGAACGGAGATTGGGATCGGCGGTCAGTGCGAAGATGGGAAATGATAGTGAGCCTTTGGTTTTAAGACATGTTTATTTCTAAAGCGTCTTTTGTGACTTCTTCCATGAATTATTCTGCGCCATTTTGATTTTTGAAAACAAACATGAATTATAATAATGCTACAAACGATTTATAGAACTAGAATGATTAATTCTTATAGGTGTCAGTTGACAAGAATAAAAGTCGTTAGAAATAATCAGTACAACTGAACCGTACGTGTTAATGGCACTACTCAATGCCCACGGAGTTTTGGGGCGACATTGGGCATAGCTTCAAAGGTCTTCAAAGTTCTTTACCTTTCATACCAATCCATTACCGCGACTCGCATCCGCCAAACACATTATGCGATCCTAATGCGCAATCGTTTTGCTTCCTTCTTTATCTTGTCTTCTCCACAGACAGCATATCGATGTTCAAACAGCGCAACCTACAGATTCTACTCCGGCATAGGTCATTTGTTATGCTACTTGTATTGGTTATCTATGCTCAGCTAAGCTGTCATGTGAACTATAGTCTTTAAGTATAAACATAGTGTATTAAGTCAGAATTAGAGCAGGTGAGGATTAGAGGGCGCAAACAGAACAAAAAATCACACAAAAGCTGCGAAGGAAACCGCGAGGGAAAGCGAGAGAACACAAATTTATCCACATCGCAACTAAAGAAAAAACGACCCGTGAACGTGAGTAATAAAAAAAAGTAAAATAACAAAAAATACTACAAAAATCAAAGATCGAGCAGCACGGTTCGGTACGGTAGCGCCGAGTTAAGATAAGCTAAATACAAACAACAACCAAACAAACAAACAAACATAAAAACGAACGAACAAGTAAAAATAATTCGAAAATCATCCACGTCCATTCTCTATCGCTAAAATACACACTTAAGACGAGTAAGACCGCAGCACCCGGAGAGAGATGGTTAACCGCCTGGCACCGTGGCGTTCGGTAAACGATGAAGTGAAAATTTTGCTCATATAAGGAAAAAAACGACACAAATCTCTCTCACACATACACACACAACAAAGAACAAAGACACACACACACACACACACTTCAAAAACACAACAAAGGAGCTCATTCGTGACTGATAAAAACAGAAAAGTTTCAGCAAAAGTTTTGTTTGGGGATCGGGGCGTAATGGAACAAAAAAAAGAAGACACAAACCAAAACAAGGGATCTCACTGGTGGGAGATGGGCCACGATCCCACGGTAGCTAATGTAGCAACGATTTTCGGTGAGTGCACGAAGCCAACTTAGACAGGTGAGGGTGGACTCAAAGGACACCGGAAAGCTGCCGGAGTGCTGCCGGGTGCGAGCAGCACCCGGTGAAACTCTCCGCTCCGCGCTTTGCTAAAGGACTGATGAAGATGATGTTAAGTAGGTGGAGCACCTGCAGATTGTTTTCGTACGTTTGTTGGTGTTTTGTTTATTGTTGTAGCAGTGCCGTCGACTCGCTTTCCGATGCCCGACAAAAACAACAGCTGCCCGGTCACCTGCACCTACTAGAACCACGATACCAGACGGCCTCAACGGTCCACGCACACACACGTTCGATTTGGGTTATTTATATGTTTCATCGTCCCGGCAAACAAACCGTGAGCAGTGAAAACAAAAACCCCACACATGCGGGTACGATTTCGATGGCTACACAAAAAAAGCACACCTCCATAAATACAGTCACCCAATCAGTCACCGACCCACCCAAGTGGGGGCACCCGAGCGCCGGGAGTGCTTCATCTAGTTCCAATTTCGTTAAGCAAGTCCCTCCAAACTTTACTCCATCAATTTCAGTTTTTCTCCTGCGTTGCGACCAGGCCAGGATGAAAATTTTGCGGGCCATTTCTGCCCGATCGCTCCCGGCGCCAACTTTTGCTCTGAAGCGAGAAGGGTGATGAGAGGGTGGGGGTGGAATGGAAAGAGAGGGATGCTATGTTTTTGTGCCCCTCGATCATGTCGTTCATGAGGAACGAGTGTGCGAATGGGTGGTGAATGAAGATGACATGGGTGACCACGGTGATGAAGGGCGTATTTTAGTTCCAGCTCTTGTTCTCCATGTACGGTGTGTGTGTATGAAAATATGATCTAGTTGTGTTTCGGTTGTTATCGAGATATCCCCCCTGGTAGGGATAACTTTTGCCGGTATTGATGACTGTTGACTCTAACACAAAAAAGAATCTCCATGCAGTAACTATACGATTAAAGAATAAAAATGAAAGATATTCGATCAATGGTTTGAAAATGTCAACATAAATGCAATTTAATGTGCAGTCTCCGTAAATTTGTTCATTTCCACTGAAATACGTCAATATGCGAATCTCGTCACCCTGAAAACTGTTTGTACTTTCGACGTGAGATGTAGTAATCAAGTCTTAAGTTTGGTTTTAAGACATGTTTATTTCTAAAGCGTCTTTTGTGACTTCTTCCATGAATTATTCTGCGCCATTTTGATTTTTGAAAACAAACATGAATTATAATAATGCTACAAACGATTTATAGAACTAGAATGATTAATTCTTATAGGTGTCAGTTGACAAGAATAAAAGTCGTTAGAAATAATCAGTACAACTGAACCGTACGTGTTAATGGCACTACTCAATGCCCACGGAGTTTTGGGGCGACATTGGGCATAGCTTCAAAGGTCTTCAAAGTTCTTTACCTTTCATACCAATCCATTACCGCGACTCGCATCCGCCAAACACATTATGCGATCCTAATGCGCAATCGTTTTGCTTCCTTCTTTATCTTGTCTTCTCCACAGACAGCATATCGATGTTCAAACAGCGCAACCTACAGATTCTACTCCGGCATAGGTCATTTGTTATGCTACTTGTATTGGTTATCTATGCTCAGCTAAGCTGTCATGTGAACTATAGTCTTTAAGTATAAACATAGTGTATTAAGTCAGAATTAGAGCAGGTGAGGATTAGAGGGCGCAAACAGAACAAAAAATCACACAAAAGCTGCGAAGGAAACCGCGAGGGAAAGCGAGAGAACACAAATTTATCCACATCGCAACTAAAGAAAAAACGACCCGTGAACGTGAGTAATAAAAAAAAGTAAAATAACAAAAAATACTACAAAAATCAAAGATCGAGCAGCACGGTTCGGTACGGTAGCGCCGAGTTAAGATAAGCTAAATACAAACAACAACCAAACAAACAAACAAACAAAAAAACGAACGAACAAGTAAAAATAATTCGAAAATCATCCACGTCCATTCTCTATCGCTAAAATACACACTTAAGACGAGTAAGACCGCAGCACCCGGAGAGAGATGGTTAACCGCCTGGCACCGTGGCGTTCGGTAAACGATGAAGTGAAAATTTTGCTCATATAAGGAAAAAAACGACACAAATCTCTCTCACACATACACACACAACAAAGAACAAAGACACACACACACACACACACTTCAAAAACACAACAAAGGAGCTCATTCGTGACTGATAAAAACAGAAAAGTTTCAGCAAAAGTTTCTGACGAACGGGGACAGGTGATTAAATGTTTTCACTTGAATTATTTTATATAAATTCCAAAAACATAGAGATTTCAATCCTTTATTTTGTACGATAAACTGAGCGTGTAGGATTTTCTAAAGTATTAGCAGAAAATAAACTTTGTTTTCACTCGATTTTAAATTAATTCTTAAAGTCTATTTGGCGTGCAAGTGAAAATAATCACGAAATTTCATACTTTTCACTTATATTGTACAACAAACTTATTCGGCGTTGAACCAAATGGATGTGAAAACTCTATTTCCCAAATGTTTTTATTTAAATATTACGAAAACAATACAATTGGAAACCTCTTTCCAAAACATTTCCTTGCAATATTCGTTGCGGATTCGACTCCCAAAGTTGAGATTTGAGAGTTGAGAGAAACTTGTTAGGACCATCGAAAAACTAAAACTTTACCTTCACTTTCGCGGCTGCTTCTTTCATTGGGCGTGCATTTTAAACAGCGTTCAAGACAATTGCTTGTGTGCGTTGTTTTGTCGTTCTCGCGATGTAATTTGGAATTTTCCTCAACCACCGTGCGCAACGTTTTTCATCATTCCGTTACGTAGCATCTTTCCATCGCCTAATCTGCC
The DNA here is from genome assembly GCA_002091845.1 of Anopheles cracens. Classification (NCBI taxonomy): domain Eukaryota; kingdom Metazoa; phylum Arthropoda; class Insecta; order Diptera; family Culicidae; genus Anopheles; species Anopheles cracens. The sequence goes on along the minus strand of LULB01054391.1, from coordinate 6,322 downwards.
GTGCGCTTCAGTGGCGTAGGTAAGTCAAGAATGCTGGCAGAAGAAAATAAAGCCGAAAGAAAGAGGAATTCACCAAACAAAACACTACCACAAACACTTGGCGACACTTTATGAAGTGTTCATTTACAAACGAGTCGCGAGAAACCTCACTGTTGCTACAGTTCCGCGAAGTTTTCTCTTTTCATTTCCGTACGATTATTCTGCCCATCATTTTGCGTCTCGTTTTCAAACAACAACACGTACGGTGCGTTTGGCGGGTGATGAAATGAAATATTTCCAATTTCCATTGTTTGCTCCGGAGCTTTCCTATGGTTGCTAGATCTAATGCGCGCGCGTAATCAGCATATTTGTGGGAAATGGAAAAATTCTAAATACGTCAAAAAGATGCCCTTGAGGGGACCTTGCTGGCTTGCTTGCTTGCTTGCTTGCTGTTGCCTGGGTCTTTTCCCGCGCAGCGAGTGCACGGCCGGTGCCCACGGACCGAATGATAAACTGGCGTAATCTGAAAGAGATTACTTCCTATTTGATTTCGCTCATCCGGTGTCACGGTTTTGCCGCCCGGGCTGGATGTGACAGGGCCCTCCGCCAAAGTGTGGCTTCCGGGGAATCATTTAGCGAAAATAAAGCAGCCGCCACAGAGCGTGAGCAGGAGACGGTGCGAGCGACCCATCACAATAAAACTCGGAAACGACGGAACGACAACAAAAAAGCCCCATCGAGCACCCCCGAAATACAACCTAATCTCAGCTATGTAGAACGTCGCCGTCGGTTATTGGATGGCCATTTGGCTGCGGCCCAGCTGCACCCAGCCCGTGGAACGAGTGATCTGCCTAATCTGACTTTCTTTTTCCCGCGAAGAATGTAACGTAACTCGAAGCGAAATGTAATAAGCTGAGGCGGAACCGTACGGTGGTGCTTCGGGTTTTTCGAGTGTTTTATGTTTTAATTACAAAGCGATTGCAAAGCATGCGCGTGATTAATGTGAACGGATTGTATGACACGAACACGTATCACTCGGGAAAGAAGGTATGACGTACGCTTTCGTTCCATACGTGTTGTGTATGTGAACACAAAGCATAGTTTCTTATTACGTAAAAAGTATCCACGCTTCCCCGAAGCTAGCCGGAACTCTGGCCCCCGTAGCTCATAATTTACATTTTTTCGCCCAGAGTGACAAAAAAAAATTCATTGACCAAACGATGCTCGAGTGCGGAACAACAAGTTCGAATACATAAAGAAGCCCCACCCGGGAAATTCCGCCGTCGTGCGCGTGTCGGCGTTAAGGGAGCAGCTGCTTCTTTCATTGGGCGTGCATTTTAAACAGCGTTCAAGACAATTGCTTGTGTGCGTTGTTTTGTCGTTCTCGCGATGTAATTATATTGTACATATTTTTATATTTTAACCCTCAGTTGAATAAAAAACCAAACATATTTTTTTTAATGAAACCCATAGGCGTTGGCCGATTTCATTCTGCTGCTCTCCACTGTTGTTCTGTTTTCGGGTGCTTCTGCGACAACCCAACAGCGTAATGTGAAGTGTAAGTTGGCCCGGGCGCGTGAACGAGCCCATAAGCATGAGCGCTGGCCATTTTTTCAGCGGGTCCTCCAGCGTAAGTATAGTGTGTAAAGTGTCCGCGCTTTTCGCGAATGAATATTTAATCGTACCGTAAAGCCCGACCATCGACGTCGTGTTGTTTTACCTTTTCATACGACTCCCGACTGAAATCACGTCCCAGTGAAATAATTCACGTGTCGACTCCCGCACGTATCACGCCCGACAATTGGTCGTCCGCATGTCCTCGAGGACTTCGGGCCAGTGCGATTGAGTGTCATTTCACGCCTAGCCACACCGCGCGGAAAGGGTGTCTTTATTTCCCACGGTGGCGTTGCGCTCATCATTTGCTACTAATTGCCTTACCACGCGCTGCCACGCTAAATAAGCTCCGGGAGGACGATCGAGCCCGCTGGATGCGCAACGTGGTGTGATTTATGCGCTGCAGTGCAGGCTTCCCGGGTGATACAACGCGAGTGCATCCACGGGCCCGGGCCAACTTACACTTCACATTACGCTGTTGGGTTGTCGCAGAAGCACCCGAAAACAGAACAACAGTGGAGAGCAGCAGAATGAAATCGGCCAACGCCTATGGGTTTCATTAAAAAAAATATGTTTGGTTTTTTATTCAACTGAGGGTTAAAATATAAAAATATGTACAATATAATTTTTCATGAATTACCTAACTAATATATAACTACAATATTTCCCCTTCCTCTCTGCCCACAATGCGTGTTTGAAGTGTCTTGATGTATGTGTGGCTGTGTGTGTTTTTGTTTTCACCCGATATCAAATTAATTCTTAAAGTCTAATTGACGTTCAAGTGAAAAAAATCACGAAATTTCAAAATTTTCCCTAATATTGTACAATAATTGTTTTCCCTAATTTGGAAACCTCTTTCCAAAACATTTCCTTGCAATATTCGTTGCGGATTCGACTCCCAAAGTTGAGATTTGAGAGTTGAGAGAAACTTGTTAGGACCATCGAAAAACTAAAACTTTACCTTCACTTTCGCGTGATCATTAAATGGAGCCTTCGACTCGAAACACACACACACACAGCCACACATACATCAAGACACTTCAAACACGCATTGTGGGCAGAGAGGAAGGGGAAATATTGTAGTTATATATTAGTTAGGTAATTCATGAAAAATTATATTGTACATATTTTTATATTTTAACCCTCAGTTGAATAAAAAACCAAACATATTTTTTTTAATGAAACCCATGACAGGCACACTCACCACACAAAAACAGACGTACAAAATCAGAGCAGCAAACAAACACAACCATTCCCACAACAACAACAACAACCACAACAACAACAAAACACAACACAAACAGTCCACGAAAGGGTCAGTATTTCATAGGGAGGAAAAGGAGTCCGGCATTTCAATTGAGGCTGCACACCGTCGGCGATGCGGAATCAATTTTAAAGCGATGACTGTGCAACCGTAAATAGTGTATAAAAGCAAACAGAGGGTCAAACCAAACCCGAGCCCGAGGGTACTGATTAAGCCCGGGAGTGCGTGTCCGTGGCCATCCACCATCGCCGCCGGATGATTATCAGCCGCTTCTCGGTGCGTGCGAACATGCACGCAACGCCCACGAGCATGAGGCCAACAGGCAGCGTCGCCGGAACCGAAAGTGGCGCTAGTTAATGGTTAAGGTAAGACAGCTAAAGTATCAGACTCACGGGGAACGGTGGGCGAACAGAATGGAACACGGTACGATACACACGGTACAGACACAACACAAGGCGTAAGACACGTTTAGCGATCGTGTGAAAGTGAACGTGAAGTTGCGGTTGTTAGTTCTCTGATTCTGATTTAGTTCTCCAAATGCTCTAAGGAATCTTACCTCCATTGGAAGAGACTTTGTACATTTAGTATACTTCTCTGTCTCGGTCTCGGTTCTCGGTTTCACGGTGAATTGGCGGTGTCTGACGAACGGGGACAGGTGATTAAATGTTCGCTAGCCAGTACTGATACGTTAATAAAAAATAATCATTTTATCGAGCCGTGCGGCAGAAGTAAGGACAGGCAAGTAAAAGATCCAACCGAAGAACAAACAAACAGATACACACAAACACACGATAACCGATAACAGACGCAGGAGCAGTAACTTTAACGACAGCAGTAAAGCCAGAAACAAACGAAGAAAAAACACAGTCACAGTTTCACTCAAGTTATACTCTATGAGCGATAGTATGTTCGAGTAAGCGACGACGGGCGCAAGTAATAACTATTTAATTAACGATAAACGGAGCAACGGTGAAAGGTGGGTGAAACTGTGCGCGAGGAGGAAGAATTAGAAGCAGGGAGGTGTCGGGAAATAAAAAGCAAGCAAAGCAACAGCAAAAAAAAGAAACATACAAAACAAAAAATTATCCATACCACTTGAGCGCGGAGGGCGGAAACCCGCTCGCTCAAACCAAAATGTAAAATGTTATAACTTACTTATACCTACTACAAATTTGCCAGCCAGTGTGTGCATCGGTGGAGCGGTGTTGGAGAAATTTGCCGAACTACAGCCACAGATCACACCACAAGCAGGATGAAAATGACAGGCACACTCACCACACAAAAACAGACGTACAAAATCAGAGCAGCAAACAAACACAACCATTCCGCACACCTCCATAAATACAGTCACCCAATCAGTCACCGACCCACCCAAGTGGGGGCACCCGAGCGCCGGGAGTGCTTCATCTAGTTCCAATTTCGTTAAGCAAGTCCCTCCAAACTTTACTCCATCAATTTCAGTTTTTCTCCTGCGTTGCGACCAGGCCAGGATGAAAATTTTGCGGGCCATTTCTGCCCGATCGCTCCCGGCGCCAACTTTTGCTCTGAAGCGAGAAGGGTGATGAGAGGGTGGGGGTGGAATGGAAAGAGAGGGATGCTATGTTTTTGTGCCCCTCGATCATGTCGTTCATGAGGAACGAGTGTGCGAATGGGTGGTGAATGAAGATGACATGGGTGACCACGGTGATGAAGGGCGTATTTTAGTTCCAGCTCTTGTTCTCCATGTACGGTGTGTGTGTATGAAAATATGATCTAGTTGTGTTTCGGTTGTTATCGAGATATCCCCCCTGGTAGGGATAACTTTTGCCGGTATTGATGACTGTTGACTCTAACACAAAAAAACGTCCTGTAGAGGATAATGCCGGAACGGAGATTGGGATCGGCGGTCAGTGCGAAGATGGGAAATGATAGTGAGCCCCGGAGAGAGATGGTTAACCGCCTGGCACCGTGGCGTTCGGTAAACGATGAAGTGAAAATTTTGCTCATATAAGGAAAAAAACGACACAAATCTCTCTCACACATACACACACAACAAAGAACAAAGACACACACACACACACACACTTCAAAAACACAACAAAGGAGCTCATTCGTGACTGATAAAAACAGAAAAGTTTCAGCAAAAGTTTTGTTTGGGGATCGGGGCGTAATGGAACAAAAAAAAGAAGACACAAACCAAAACAAGGGATCTCACTGGTGGGAGATGGGCCACGATCCCACGGTAGCTAATGTAGCAACGATTTTCGGTGAGTGCACGAAGCCAACTTAGACAGGTGAGGGTGGACTCAAAGGACACCGGAAAGCTGCCGGAGTGCTGCCGGGTGCGAGCAGCACCCGGTGAAACTCTCCGCTCCGCGCTTTGCTAAAGGACTGATGAAGATGATGTTAAGTAGGTGGAGCACCTGCAGATTGTTTTCGTACGTTTGTTGGTGTTTTGTTTATTGTTGTAGCAGTGCCGTCGACTCGCTTTCCGATGCCCGACAAAAACAACAGCTGCCCGGTCACCTGCACCTACTAGAACCACGATACCAGACGGCCTCAACGGTCCACGCACACACACGTTCGATTTGGGTTATTTATATGTTTCATCGTCCCGGCAAACAAACCGTGAGCAGTGAAAACAAAAACCCCACACATGCGGGTACGATTTCGATGGCTACACAAAAAAAGCACACCTCCATAAATACAGTCACCCAATCAGTCACCGACCCACCCAAGTGGGGGCACCCGAGCGCCGGGAGTGCTTCATCTAGTTCCAATTTCGTTAAGCAAGTCCCTCCAAACTTTACTCCATCAATTTCAGTTTTTCTCCTGCGTTGCGACCAGGCCAGGATGAAAATTTTGCGGGCCATTTCTGCCCGATCGCTCCCGGCGCCAACTTTTGCTCTGAAGCGAGAAGGGTGATGAGAGGGTGGGGGTGGAATGGAAAGAGAGGGATGCTATGTTTTTGTGCCCCTCGATCATGTCGTTCATGAGGAACGAGTGTGCGAATGGGTGGTGAATGAAGATGACATGGGTGACCACGGTGATGAAGGGCGTATTTTAGTTCCAGCTCTTGTTCTCCATGTACGGTGTGTGTGTATGAAAATATGATCTAGTTGTGTTTCGGTTGTTATCGAGATATCCCCCCTGGTAGGGATAACTTTTGCCGGTATTGATGACTGTTGACTCTAACACAAAAAAAATTCGAAAATCATCCACGTCCATTCTCTATCGCTAAAATACACACTTAAGACGAGTAAGACCGCAGCACCCGGAGAGAGATGGTTAACCGCCTGGCACCGTGGCGTTCGGTAAACGATGAAGTGAAAATTTTGCTCATATAAGGAAAAAAACGACACAAATCTCTCTCACACATACACACACAACAAAGAACAAAGACACACACACACACACACACTTCAAAAACACAACAAAGGAGCTCATTCGTGACTGATAAAAACAGAAAAGTTTCAGCAAAAGTTT
>KZ071182.1:3838-16189 GCA_002091845.1 Anopheles cracens | reverse complement strand
TTGTATTTGATGAATACAAATAATAATAGTCAAATACAATAATAAACAAACAATCTTCCTTCTCAATCGTTAATATGTTTAGAAATAACGTTTGGAAAATGAAAACACAACTGAATAGCACAGTGTGGCAAAACTGTTCGCCAGCATGTCAGCAAACGTCCATGCGTCTGCACACTGGTTAAGCGGTCTCGGTGAAAGATTAAGAAAAGCACATACCGATCGTGTGTGCCAGCCCGACAAACTTCCTGTTGATCTCGCGGAAGGAGAGCCTTCTGAGAAAGGGAACGACAAACGGTGACATTCATGTCATTTAACCAACGGTTTTGCAGCCATCGCTCCGGCGTTGATATCGCTGCGGTTCATTACAAATGCATTATCCAAACCAACACGTTCTGCCACCTTGGTTAATGGTGCTGTGTAATTTGATTCTATTTGTGGAGTATCATATTTGTATATGAATATATATTACAAGTAATAAAGGGTTGATGTAAAGCTTTGCAAACGTACAAAACACCATATCGATATCATCAGAATATCAGCTCTCTTAGTATGAAATAGATGTAAGATTCACAGTAGTGACGTATTGAAAAAAGTTAGTCATCTTCAAAAGTAGCAAATCATTATTATTGGCTCAAAACTACTGCCTTGTCACATACTAGACATGTTGATATTACCATACATGGAATGTTAAAATTCATGCTAGACGGGGATATTACAGATGAGATTTGAAACCGGCCCTGTCGTAGAAAGAATGGCGGCTACAAATCTAGAACGCTCTGAACGGTTCACTTTGTCAACGATATTTGAAGTAATACATAAATTACCACAAATTAAGTATATCTCAGCATGTCTAAATAACGTTATAAACAGGGAATATTTGGGTCTAGGTCAAACATAATTAGCCTTCACGTAAATAGAAAAGTTCCGGATTTCTTTGTGCTTTCAACTTTGCCCTGTAATACGTCTCATAAGAGAGGACTTATGCAATGATTCCCTATTTTGTGTGTCCAATGTTACTCAAAAAGAGCTTGTTCAAATACTACACATATTTTTTGACAAACACGCATTAATTTGATCAATAGGAACAAATTTAAATTTTCATTTATAACCTGTGAAAATATATTTCATTGCAAATTGATTAACATGGAGTTGACATTTGAGATTTAAGTGAAGTGTAGTGTTCGCTTGCGGGAGTTTTTCGGCAGGTTTTTGTTTTTTTAAACATTTAGTTTAACTGATGAGTTTTTAAAAATGATATATTTATTTAATGTTTATTCAGTTGGTTTCATAGTTTGAAATAGTAGAAGGCAATAACGTAATGTAAATAACATCAGTTTTCCATTATTTAAGATCCTTGTAAAAGTGCCCAGTCTGAACATCCGAACTATTCCGTAAAAAAAAACTTTCGAAATACATTATTATTTGTATTTGATGAATACAAATAATAATAGTCAAATACAATAATAAACAAACAATCTTCCTTCTCAATCGTTAATATGTTTAGAAATAACGTTTGGAAAATGAAAACACAACTGAATAGCACAGTGTGGCAAAACTGTTCGCCAGCATGTCAGCAAACGTCCATGCGTCTGCACACTGGTTAAGCGGTCTCGGTGAAAGATTAAGAAAAGCACATACCGATCGTGTGTGCCAGCCCGACAAACTTCCCTTTAAGTTTCACGTGCTGCTTGCCAGCTCCCTGGCGACCAGTCTGGTCGTCTGGTTTTCATTCGTACGAGGAAGTTGCAGCAGAAAATAAATAAAATATCACAAAGCTGGAAAACCTCGTCACGATCAGCTCGCTCATAACCCTCGTCTGGACGGTGCGACTATTGAGAAGGGGGTTTCCGGGGGAGCAGTGATACCCTCGGCGGAGTAGAGGTTCCTGGCCCGAACTTGGAGGAGAAATAGGAAACGGGAAGACATAACTGGCAGCTTGCTAGACACGTCTGCTCAGTCTCCTCTACGAAAACGGACCGGAACCGAGGGCGGAAAGTTGGCCCACCGTCCCGACCGTACCGAAGATGCACGGACAGCCCGGGCGCATAAGCAGATCATGAATCATTTATGAACGATAAGTTTATGAAAGTTATCCAACGTCATTCCGGAAACGCCTGATGGTGGGTATTGGTGACAATCGGGAGGGGCAAGGTTTAGAATTGATAGAATTCGCCTCATTGACAAGCGATGCAAAAGGGGATATAGGTGTCGTGGTGCACTGCCACACACGTGTAGCACATTTGTGCCACAGGCGACACTTGATTGGTACGCTACGGTAGCGCAGCGGTGCAGTGTCGTGGATCGTTAAACGCTGGAAAAGGAAACAATTACACACCGTGCCCTATGTGGAGTGTTTTCACGTGGAGAATGGATTTCTGGTAGGGCCGTGGAAATGAGGGAAATGTTTTATGGTCTAAGGTATTTAGAATTTGAAGCGATTTATAGTTGATTGAATGTGTGATGGATCCTGAATAATAAAATAGTTGGAAGTAATAGTTGATCATGTCTATAATGGGAATGAAATACATGTAACCAAGTTGAGTTTACTGTCCAAGGGAACAATAAGAAGACAAATACATAAGAAAAAATGAAAACAAAGTTGTTTTAACATACTTGCGTTTAAGTTTATACCTTTAGTATTCTTGAACATCAGAACATCAAGAGCGAATTTGGTGAAATAAATTGAAAACCAAATATTCAAGGTAAAATAAATAAATAAAATTGGAGTATGTGAATCAATTAATGAACCCTCATCAAGTGCATGTTCTAAGTAGCAGAATTATGTAAATTTTATTGGTTTTAAAATGAAGACTAGTAGTTGAATTTCCTCAAAATTGATAAGTTTTCTCCTGAATAACATAAGGTTAGCAATAAAAACACATTGTTTCAGACAAATGATATGGATTGAAAATATTTAATCCTAAATTGAATAAAATGCTCTCCATGACTGAAACATAACTTTGCATCATGCAAATCTTGTTTTGTGGAAGAATGAACTTCGTCCAAAACATGTGTTTTTTCAGCGGTACAGCATCCCCAGCAGATTCCTTGTGCCCGTTACGATTAACCGTGCTGAGCCAAAAAAAAACAAGCCAAAGTTACATGTGTTCTTGTGTGTAACTGTCATCGCTTTCGCTCCGTTCCCAGCGTCATGCCCAGCATAGTCGTGGCTCCAGATAAGTTTTCAATGTCTCTGACCCTCGCCGTGAACGGTCGAAGCACGGCCAAGCTGCAAGCGGGGGTATCGTTTCCGACACCGCTACGAGCTGCCACATTACAGCGCTTTGTGCTCTCCGAGGAGGACCACCGCCGTAATGTACCGAGGTTGGCTGTGCTTCGAGGATGAGGAGAGTCAGAGCTGCGCCGTGAGGCACCTGGCCAATCCGACCGAAGGTGCGCCCGAGCTATGGGTGTCTCGAAAACATTATCACATAAATACTGGGCATGTGGGTTGGTAGATAGCTCCGAACAGCGAATGCTGCTGCCTACTGCATGCAAAGTAATGCAAAAACGGGTCTGCATGTCGTGTGAAAAGGGCCGTATCATAATGTTGGTAGTTGTTTTTTCCAATTTAATTATTCATAGGACAGGAGTGGATCGGTCGAACGAACGCAGATGGAGGCATCAAACACTGCAACGACATTTGAGTCGCAAGCATCGCCAAGCTACGGTCTTAGGTGGCTCCAACCGAGCTTCGAGATGGCTTGTGGTAATTTTTCCTTGCTGTGTTTACATGCTTTGTGAATGAGCTTGAATCGAAAATTTACCATTCGTCGTGTTTGATCCTTCAATTGTTCGTTCAAATACCACGCTGCTGTCGATTTCAAGAGTAAATAATCAGTTTTAGAAAATATTACAAATCATATATATTAAAAACAAATGTCATGAAATTTATCTATTCCTCAGAAATATAACTTTAAATAAATGGGATGAGAGGAGATTCAAGTTTTAGGACGTTATATTGTTAGCATATTATAAAAATTAAATTAAAAATCAAAAATTAAGATTAAAAAAATATCCGAAGAGTGAGTTCAGCATTTTCTTCAAAGTACGGCTGGATGCAGCTGGTAGTCACAAATCGCTACCCACACTACTAGACAGTCAAGCTACGCACCTACACCTCACTATGACACCCGTTCCAGCATTTGCAGATGACCGTTTCCAACCATCCCAAGAACCTTATCGATACGCTTACCCAAAATGTAGTTTTCGTTCTAATCTATCAATTTCCAAAGCCAATATCAAAATACACGCCCCAAAAGCTAGCAAAAGTTGCGTTTCGCTCGTTGTGAGTTTCCATGCTGGCACGGACACAATCGACGCGTTCAATACCATCTTGGAGCGGCCGTTCCAGAAACCCTGTAGCCCAAAGATCCTTTTTGCCGAGCGAGCGAGCTGCGCAGCGGCAGCCGCCTGCCGGCAAACCGTTCTGTATTCGCGCTGAACGGGCCGTCCGCAGTCCGTGTGTGTTTTTTTTTGCCAAAACCGCGCAAGCCTTCGCCACAAAACAGCAAGCAGCTCCTACGATCGCTAGCACAAATAGTACAATTGACTTCACAACGGTAAATGGTTAGGTTTTGTTACGTTTTAGTTCCAAGGTTCCGTCCCCGTAGCGTTTGGGTTGTGTTTGGGTGGTTGATAAATGGTTATACACACATGCTGTTTGGTCTAATGTTTGTTTTTTTTTTTATAAATATTTTTACATACTTTTTGTACTTTTTTTGGGTGATTTTTTAAAGAATTTTTGTTGTTCTCTTCGAACACTACATACAGTGGCTAGAGTTTATGCGATCGTTTGATCGAAAGCCGTTCGGCTTGCTGTGTTTACATGCTTTGTGAATGAGCTTGAATCGAAAATTTACCATTCGTCGTGTTTGATCCTTCAATTGTTCGTTCAAGTTGGCTGTGCTTCGAGGATGAGGAGAGTCAGAGCTGCGCCGTGAGGCACCTGGCCAATCCGACCGAAGGTGCGCCCGAGCTATGGGTGTCTCGAAAACATTATCACATAAATACTGGGCATGTGGGTTGGTAGATAGCTCCGAACAGCGAATGCTGCTGCCTACTGCATGCAAAGTAATGCAAAAACGGGTCTGCATGTCGTGTGAAAAGGGCCGTATCATAATGTTGGTAGTTGTTTTTTCCAATTTAATTATTCATAGGACAGGAGTGGATCGGTCGAACGAACGCAGATGGAGGCATCAAACACTGCAACGACATTTGAGTCGCAAGCATCGCCAAGCTACGGTCTTAGGTGGCTCCAACCGAGCTTCGAGATGGCTTGTGGTAATTTTTCCTCACACGTTCACTGTATGGTCTGGTTCCTTTAAACTGTAGCATGCAACACAGCAGGTGAATGGTTTAAATAATGTAATTTAATCACTACGCTCTGTCCTCTCCGCATTTACACGGATCAGACGAGGCAGCACAATTGTTTCTCGTGCTCCATTGGTCAACGATGGTTTTCTATGCCTATCCAACTACAAATACAGTTACAAGTTTATGCACACACACACACACACACCCACTACAAAGTACGGCTGGATGCAGCTGGTAGTCACAAATCGCTACCCACACTACTAGACAGTCAAGCTACGCACCTACACCTCACTATGACACCCGTTCCAGCATTTGCAGATGACCGTTTCCAACCATCCCAAGAACCTTATCGATACGCTTACCCAAAATGTAGTTTTCGTTCTAATCTATCAATTTCCAAAGCCAATATCAAAATACACGCCCCAAAAGCTAGCAAAAGTTGCGTTTCGCTCGTTGTGAGTTTCCATGCTGGCACGGACACAATCGACGCGTTCAATACCATCTTGGAGCGGCCGTTCCAGAAACCCTGTAGCCCAAAGATCCTTTTTGCCGAGCGAGCGAGCTGCGCAGCGGCAGCCGCCTGCCGGCAAACCGTTCTGTATTCGCGCTGAACGGGCCGTCCGCAGTCCGTGTGTGTTTTTTTTTGCCAAAACCGCGCAAGCCTTCGCCACAAAACAGCAAGCAGCTCCTACGAACGCTAGCACAAATAGTACAATTGACTTCACAACGGTAAATGGTTAGGTTTTGTTACGTTTTAGTTCCAAGGTTCCGTCCCCGTAGCGTTTGGGTTGTGTTTGGGTGGTTGATAAATGGTTATACACACATGCTGTTTGGTCTAATGTTTGTTTTTTTTTTTATAAATATTTTTACATACTTTTTGTACTTTTTTTGGGTGATTTTTTAAAGAATTTTTGTTGTTCTCTTCGAACACTACATACAGTGGCTAGAGTTTATGCGATCGTTTGATCGAAAGCCGTTCGGCTTGCTGTGTTTACATGCTTTGTGAATGAGCTTGAATCGAAAATTTACCATTCGTCGTGTTTGATCCTTCAATTGTTCGTTCAATTACCACGCTGCTGTCGATTTCAAGAGTAAATAATCAGTTTTAGCAAATATTACAAATCATATATATTAAAAACAAATGTCATGAAATTTATCTATTCCTCAGAAATATAACTTTAAATAAATGGGATGAGAGGAGATTCAAGTTTTAGGACGTTATATTGTTAGCATATTATAAAAATTAAATTAAAAATCAAAAATTAAGATTAAAAAAATATCCGAAGAGTGAGTTCAGCATTTTCTTCAGTTTTTCGTTTTTGTAATCCTTTGTAATCCTTATGTTTAAAAGTATAGGATCGAATAGAATCTACATTTTTTCTGCTGTAAATATATTAGAATACTGTTTTGAAAATGTTGATGATTGTTTTATATAAGCTGAATATTGTGATGAGATGCGTTTTTGTTGGATAGTTTTGCAATGATTCAGTGACAATGTTGTAACTCCGAATCAGGTTTTCTAGTAACGAGTTTCTTCGTCAGCTAAATGAACAAATAAATAAAAATAAAATATTTTAGTAAAGCTATATGAACATTTTTTGCCCTTGATGTGTGGAATGAAAAAAAAAACAAAAAAAAAAACATTTTAATAACATAATGTGAAACCTATATCCATTTTCAGGGACAGGAATTACATCGATCTTTTCGAGGATATATCATAAAATCATAAGGGCTTACAAGAGTAGAGCATAAGGGATGATATTAAGGAAAAAAGGAGTATTTGAAAAAAAAGTGCGTTCAACCGGATTAACGTTCAAGCTATGCATCACAGCCGGACTTGAAGTGTGTGTTTACCTCATTTCCGGAAACTGTCGTGAAGAAAGTAACTAACGAGTTGAGAAGTGTTAGTGTTTTCGATAAACAAAATTGCCGCAACTGTAATCAAAGTAATCCCTGTGAAATATTCCAAATGTACGCGTTTCTTCCTGCACCGACGTGTACGGTGCGCATTGCATAATAGGTCACATACTAATATGGACCACGACCTTATTAGTTTCAAAATTAGTCGAAATTAGATACTGAGAACATGTGAAAGCGACATAACCTATACGCTATACAGAACAAATTATCGTCTGGAATGGAATGATTTGACATCGTTCGATTGTATTTTGTGGTACTTGATGCCTCAGATCGAAGCCGATAAACTTTCAGAGCCATTATCCTTAGATGCAATCATTACATACATCAATATGTTGTCAAAAGTATCCCTACACTTGATTTTCATTAGCTTGGCCTGGAGCTTGAAAGTTCATGTTCAAACTAAAAATTTCACGCAATGATCTTGATGAGTCTTTCTCAGTATAGCCAAAAAAACAAGTGCTATTTCGTTGCGTTTTCATTCAGACTAGTGGCACTCTTGCAAGAATCTTTTAGAACAGCATACCTTTAATCAATATGCCATAGTTTACATGACTCGAAAAACTGTGCCGAGAGAGTGATCTTGTTGTTCATTTTTATTCGTATTACTTGTCGTTACAATTTGTTTTATCCAAGGAAGGATCATTTAAATTTTGTGTTTTTTTTGTTAAACATTACGAACTTTTGTGGTAGACTGTGAGCAGAGTTGTCTATTGTATTGTTTTGTGTTTCAAAATTGTATTGTGTATTGTATATTGTGAAGGAACAAAGTAGGAATGTGGTACGGATGTTGGCCGAGTTTTTGGAATTAACCATAAATTGTAAATTGAGTCTTCAACTAAGCCGGTTGTGGATGCTTCGATGTTTTTGCATAGAACACACTTTATCATTTGATTTATAATTGCGTTTCTCGTTTTTAATTCATAAAAACAAAGCACAGTTTGGCTATTACGGAGAAATAATTCACAAGCGAATTGAAATGTAAAGCTTCCTGTGAACTATGAACTGAAGCCCTAGTAATGCCGTAGGCAATTAAATAAAGTCATGCTCGCAAAGCTCAAACAAGTGCAAGTGGTCCGAATTATCGGTGTGGTTTCCCAGCAGAAGGTAATTTACACTTTCCAGAATGAAAGTAATTAGTTATCTTGCTAGAAAGCCATCATTTCGAAATGGGATTCCATCGTAAAAGGCTACCGGAGATGATGTGCTTTGACCTTTGTGTTCGATTTTTTAGAACTCACGTTTGCAACTGCTAGCAGGATTGGACTACTACTATTTGTAGGAATCTGTAGGATGTAGAATTTTTTTAAAATATTCAGCACCAGAGTAAATAGTATTCAGTCACCAAATCTCCTTGTAGAAAGTTTATATTTGAAGAATGAAATTCATTTGATATCAATTCAAAGCACAATCGATGCCACATAATATTAACAACTCGTTTTGAAAGGGCGTGATGATGAGAAGTCAAATCCCACGTAATGTAGTCATTATACCCGGACCTTAATATTTCTCGTTTTAAGGTTGTAATAGAAAAACTTTTAACTGGTCTTCCACCTCGGTGCGTCAACTTGGTAGCGGCATATTCTCCATCTGCTGTGGTAGCGTCAGTGCCGTTACGTTGAAGGTTCTGCCGGACGACAGAAATTAGACAAAACGTTCAACAAAAATGTTCCAAATCTGATTAGTCTGTAGTACGCCCTCGGGCGCCGCTGGTGTAAAGGCTGAAAACGGCCCGTAGTTTCAGAGAAAGAGAGAGACACACACACATACACCTTGCCGGGTAAAGCCAATTCAAAGGCAGCAGCGGCTTGTTTATGAAGAAGATAAACCTGATTTTATCTGACGCAAAGGCAAATCCTCCCCGCGAGCAGTGTCTGGACAAATTGTTTTGGAGTGGTTTAATTTTAATTAAATACAGAAATGGGGCGGATCACTGCATGGAGAGTGGGGATTCATTATCGGCGGTGGAAACAAGGCATTGACATTATTCGTTCGAGATGTCATGCGAAAGCATTGTCATGTTGTTTGAGTACATTTTGATTATCGTAAGCTTTTTTTCTTAGTATTGGGTGGAAAAAGTTTTGAAATTTTCTCAGAAGTATTTTTATCAGTGAAACGTTAAAGTAAGGAACTTATTAGGGTAGTCATTAAATTTCATTTGTACGTCACACGGGATTCCGAACAGCGTTCGGTAACAGCTACCAGACCTGTGTTTGATGAAGCTTTCGCGATTAGTTTGCTATTCTTATAAAACAGTGAAAAGCTATCTTCAATCTGGTAGAGTGCTTGGGCACCTTCTGTTCTACCGATCATTTCTTACGTTCCAAGCAGTGAGCAAATCGTTCGGTCTGTTCAGACTTCACATTCGCAGAGCTTTCACTTACTTCGATGAAGCTGGCAATGGCGAAAATGAAAAATCGTTCAGGATAAAGTCCTTTACTCTCGTGTGTGAGTGTGTGTGTGCGTGCAAAAGGTACATCTTTCTTCCCTGCTGAAAGGGATGCTTCGGACGGCATGAAACAAAAATATACACAACACAGCCACAAAGCAACCCTAGATGGAACGGAAAAATAAAACAAGCCCCAGAAAGGAGATGAAATTTGTCTCGCTTTACCTCCGCTCGATGGCAATAAACAAAAACGTGGGATAATCTTTTCCGAGCAAACGATTTTTACCTATTTGATTACGCCCTTGGATACTGCAATGTGCTCTGTCTCTGTGCCGTGGGAACACGACGGGGCGTGAGGTACCGCCTCGTTTCACCCGTGCGAAGAGAAAGGATAACGCTTCCAGACCCAATCAAAATTGGGTTTATTTAGCTCATGTGCGTTTCTTGGTAACGGCTGCTAAAGAAACGGAAAAAATAGAAAAACATTCCCAGCCAGTTACACACACACACACACACACGCGCGCGTGGTGGTACGGAACAGGGTACAAATGCACGAAGAGTTTGTTGAACCTGTAGGGCGTAGGGTTGAGTGTTGCCCGATTAGGGTCTGAAGAAAAACTGTCCTTCGGTGTCAGCTCTACGTCAGGTTGTGATAACAATCAATCCTTCTTTTGTTGCTTAGTGCGAGTGGTAGGTTTATTTTCGCTAGCTTTTTGCAATCTTTCATTCGTATGAAAAAAGTGCTGCTACTTTTCAGAATAAGAAACCAATTCCTTCCCTTTGGACGTTTCTGGAGGGACTTGGAGTGTATGGATGCGAAGAGAGGTCTTCGACCAAAGGTGGTGGTACCCTAGCTGCAGTGGTATACTGTTGAGACTTCCGAGAACTTGTAGGGCTCACCTGCGCCAATAATGATTTACAAAACGATGCAGCTGTAAAGTGCACGTGGGAGACGGACTGTATGAATCATTATCACATGAGGAGAAACTGACGACTGCAGGAATCTGAAAAAAGATGAAAAAAAAACATCATGTTAATAAGCGATTAGATGGTTAATATTGTAATGTAAGTGTTTGAAAATATATTATTGCTCGATGAGAATTATTAACCTTTGATCTGAACTTTTAAATCAACACTTAAATTTGACTAAAGAGCCTCTCAACACAACTTTACCGTCTTGGATTCCCGCTTTCTTCGAAATGCTTGCCGAAAACATTGTGTTGTTAACAGATTGCTGATTCCGTTCCATTCCGGGATTCCGAATTGTTATGACTGCAGTCCAGGCTTTATTCTTTTGGAACACAATCTATTATTTCAGCCGGAGATTGGGATTCGTCACGGTTTGCATTATGCATTGATTCGTGCTTTAATCACTGAATGACAGGGTTAGATTAAATAGTTTAACTACATTACAGTTACATGCTACCCAATAGCAAGACATTCACACAAACGTTTTGAGTGAAAACCATGTTTTCAAGAATAAACTAAGCCAATAAATGAGCGTAGTTGAGAATGTTTATTCAGCGACCAGTGTGAACTTCATTTACCATTTATCATATATTAATTCACTGTGTTGAATCCCAAAACCGAAGCCTTGGTCATGCAAATATTTCCAATATATTACTTCACAAAGCACGTTTCTTTTTATTGCTCGATTTATTTGTTGACACACAAGGTCATGTGCAACGTAGAGCATGACGATTGTATAGACTTTGTTTTACATATTTTACATTTTTAACGAGTGTTTGCAATATCAAGAGATCACTTTCCAGCTCTTTCCTGCTTTTTAATCTAAAGGACGTCCTCAAGCTCAAAAGTGGAACGAATGAAATCATGAGCAAATTAACTAAAATGACAATAAATAGCAACATAGTGTAGCTTTCTATAACATTGACTACGAAAGAGCATAGGACGTGTTTGCTCCCATCGGCACGTCGTTATTGTTTTTCCACGGATCAACCGATGGTAGGACTTTACGGAAGCCCGGTTCGCTCGATTGAACGTGAAACAATTGGTAATTGTGGTGTACATTTTACCACGCGTCCCTTTTCGAACACTATCAGACGGAAGGGACGCCATCGTATGTGATCGCATTTCCGTCATAAACGGTTTCATTCAACGATTTCCAGCGGAGTTTGGGTGCGAGCGCTCCAGCACGGTAGCGTAACTCTTATCACCGTCTCCCATTCCGATGGCCTGTGTGAGTGTATGTCATTCTCATGCCTAGCCGGTTCCAGCATGGTTCATCCATTAGTGTCACCAGCATGAACACAGCACGTGCGTGCCGCTGTAACTCCCTCGCATCGTCCGCCCCCCTCCTGTCGAGCGCAAAGTTCGGCTAAATCTAACGCAACGTACGCAGCCGGCTGTGCGGTACCAGGCGCCTCCATGTGCTGGTGCTGCGTACATTTGTTTGATGAATGAAGCAGAAAAAGTGTTGGTAGTAATTGCCTCGAGAGCTCATCAACTAAATAATTTTTTTTTGTAATGTTCGGTCTACATTCCGATAAGTAAGAACATCGCGATTATGCTTTTTATTGTTTTTTTTTATTAAAGGTTATCAATTGTGTTGGATAGCGTTTTCAGACGATAATGGAAACCTTTTCTGTTTTTACAAAAATTTGCTGGAATTATCCCTGGTCTCTTATTGTTTCTTAAGCAACGTTGCGCGTTGTGGAAAATAGGCATAAACGTTTTTACTAATACTGGGCGACATAAATGTATGTGAA
>KZ071181.1:1800-18417 GCA_002091845.1 Anopheles cracens | reverse complement strand
ATATTTTCGGTGTACAATCTTGCTTGCTGGATTGTGCAATAAACCTCTTGCGTTATCTTCCTGCGCCCATCCAGTTACTCGACGCGTGTTGCAAAAACAGGGACTCGGTGAAAAATGAAACAATCATAAAATAGAAATGTTCGCTCATCAATCCGCCCGGATCCCGAATTTTGCCCATGCGATGTCACTTTTTTTTATTTCAATCGGAGTACAGGAAGAATCTTCGCATCACTGTGGGTAATCCACTTCCACCGAAGGTTTCGTACCAATCAGGCACATTGGTCGCCTGCTACCTGAAGGTGCTTTCTTCATTTTTATTAACAACACGACGACATGTTGGGTTCATGTCGGATGTTCCCGTGTTGTACCACCCATTCCACTTCAGTTGTGACAGTCGCTGCTCCAATAACGCCAAGCTCATGCTGGCGGTGGACGCAATCCTCGGGAAGGACGGCCGGGTGCGCATCCCAACACCGCCCTGATTCTGCACGCTAACCGACGACGTGATGCGCGGGAACGTCGGCCGCTTGGGCAGTCCGCTAGGGGTGACCGGTAGCACGCCCGCCCCGGTACCATTGCCCGTTGCCGCAGCCCCTCCTGCTGCTGCTGCTGCTTCCGCAGCGCCCGCGGCCACCCCGGCCGGTCCGGCGGCCGCATCCGAGTGCTTCCGTTCGCTGCCGACGCGGCGCGGAAACAGCAGCGACTTAATCTCCGGCAGCGAGTCGTTGTCGTCGTCTTCCTGCTCGAGGATGATGCCCATCGGCGGGGCCGCCTCCACGAGCTCGATGTCCACCTCCTCCTCCTTAAGGTGCCACTTGATCGGTTGCAGCAGCATCGCACCGACGGTGGCGTGCAGGGCCAGCCCGCTCAGCACGAGCACCGCCCCGCGGAACCCGTACAGCTCCAGCAGGATACGCACCAGCTGCGGCATGATCAGCATCCCGAGCGCGGTGCCGGCCATCGAGAGGCCCACCGCTTGGCCGCGCTTTTTCGCGAAGTAATGGTTGAGGGCCACGAACGCGGCCGATGTCGCCAGTCCAACGCCGACACCTGCACCGGGAGAGAGAGAGAGAGAGATCTTTAGCTCAGAAATGCTAGGCCGGTGGCGCACATTACCATTGATGACACTGTAGGTGGCGAGAATGTGCGGCATGCTCGTCGCCGGTGAGGTTAGGGCGAGCCCGAGCCAGCACAGCAACGAGCCGGCGATCGCCACCTTCCGGTACGAGAACTCCTTCAGCAGCGGGCCGACGAACAGGCCGGAGAAGTTCATCATCACGTCCAGGGTGCTGATGATGATGGCGGCACCGGTCGTGCCGACCTGCAGTGCCGACGAACAGGCCGGAGAAGTTCATCATCACGTCCAGGGTGCTGATGATGATGGCGGCACCGGTCGTGCCGACCTGCAGATCCTGCAGCAGATCACCGAACAGCAGACCGAACGACGGTTCGATCGAGCGTGTCGCAAGCTGCACGCGGGGCGCAACAAACAGAACAACCAAGCCAGAGAACAGAACGAAGGGGAAACGGAAAACGAAGAGCAAGAAAAGCAAAAGAAACAAACGAAAGCAACGGAAGTAAAATAAACAAACTTGAAACCATACCGCAACAGAAGCATGCAAAACGGAACGGTCTAATCGAAACTGAATCGAACCAAATCGAACGGCTTCGGGGCGGCTCTTTCGGGCGCATTGAGACGTTCTATCGGACACTGTTTTGCGCGCTCGGAGCCAGCTAATGAGCGTGCTAAACGCCACCGCAAACAATCCTACCGCACGCGGCGAACGCCCGCCGGAATACTCACATTCACCATGCTCACACCGAACGTCGCCATCCAGCCCCAGCCCCCGTCTGGGGCCACCTTCTTCGCGGCTTTCAGCTTCTCCATACTCCAGCAGGTTGCGATCGACGCTTGCTTTCCGTTCCGCTCAGGGTGCGTTATTGGGTGCGATGCGAACTTTTGATTTGCGCCTGTCCACTTAAAGCGTCGCGGTTCGTGTTCCGATCGGGATTCGGGCCTAAAATGAGACAAACATGCAGAGATGAGTGGGGTACGTGGAGGCGCAGCGCGCAAATATACCGATGAGGTACTCGAGAGGTAACGAGACGGTAAACAAAACAACCAGAAACACGTTCAGCTCCTCCCGGGCGCGGTTGTCAGTGGCGGTGATCGCAAGTCACCTTCGTTACGAATGTCATTTTGCATATTTACACCGTCAAAACCTTTCTCTCGCCGCCCTGATAGCTGGAGCGATCACCCCCGGCGCATACGAGCGCGGGACTTTATGGGATTTTTTTGTATCACTGTTACGAGCCGCCTCCCGACAGAGACTGGCAAGACAAGCACTTCCACCGGCAACTTTCGCGCGCGATCGTAAAAAACATGGCCGCCTATTAGCTATTCTCAGCTCGCGCTTTGACTCCTCCAGCTTTTGCCCTGCTTGCCGTGCGTTTATTCGCTAGGTTTTCGTGTTTGCCTCAACTCGCCTGCTTGAATAGTTTACTGCCGCTTCGCTGGCGATATTAGATCGCAATGACGCACGCACCGCCCGGACCCACAAAACCGCAGAACTGATGCCTGTTGATAGGCCGGCGCTGGGACCAGAATTGATCGTTAGAGGCTCATCTTCGCGCACCCGCTGCCCGGTCCGGTCGTTAGCGACAGTGCCTCGTGCCAGCCCGCAAAGCGCAACGCTAATTGATCGAACAAGCAATGATCGCCACCGACGACGGCCGCCCAAACAGCTTCCCAAACAGCCGTCCCGTTGGTGATAGGCGAAATGGATATATTGGACGCGGCGCGGCAACCACAAATCAATTAGAGGAGCCTTTTTTTCTTGATTAACAACGAATCGATATCGCTAACCGATAACCGACGGCACTAAAGACCGCACACAGACAGCACCAGCACCGAAATTGGCCGCAATTGGTTTGTGACCTTGCGGCGATAGCTGGAGCGTGCTCGGGCATCCACTGGGCTGGGATGTGTTGGCCAGAGCCTGTCGCGATCTTCACGGCAGCCCCCGCTTGCGCGGCGATTAAACAATTACGCGTTAATTGAACGTGAACTTACAATCGCCGCTAAAGGGCACAGACAAATGCTCTATCCCGGCAACGCTTCGATCGCTATCACGGCGCAGAAGAACGCGGGGAAGACGATCACATGACGACACCCGCTGGCATCTCGCGTCAACGCGTCTTGACGTGCTAAACCCGATAGCCGAGCGTCCCGGTTTGAGCTGCGGCACAAAGCAATCAGCACGAATCGATCAGGAACCTTGAAGTCGATACGGGCGTAGCACAAACAACGCGCCCGTTTGTCGTCTGTTTACACGACAATCTCGGCCCAGTTCGAGTGCTTTTTCACTGTCGTGTACGTGCATCCCCAACGCGCCAGCACGTGACTTGCGAGTGAAGGTCAGCTAGTCGGCGATAGCGGTCGTCCCGAGCACCTTCAGCGGCCATCACGGATCTTCCAAATCTCGACGCCGTTAATGCTCGGCTGCCAGATGTTCTTGGGTGATGTGTTCCTCCTGGCGCAGGCTGCCAACGGGCGATAAGCCGCTGAATAGTTGAAGGGCCCTACTCAACTGCCCCCGAGGGGCAGTGGGCTTTACCGGGCGGAGCCGTCCCGAAAGGCGCGGGCACGAGCGATGCCTTTCTGCCGATAAAAACGTTCGATAGGTCTCGATGGTCCCGGGCGGGGCGTCGTCGCACGATTATCGCCCTCGCCCGCTTATCGCCCGGCGTCAACAAGACGGACGCGGTCCGGTCAAGGTTCTCGATATCTTCGCAACCCAACGGATTCCTGGAGGCGGTTGCGTGCGGGTCGGTTTCCCGGGGAGGCCTTCCGGTGCGTGCACGCTGGACGTGCAAGACGTTGGCTTATCGGTGCGTCAGCTATGGATGCAGGTTCCACTCCATACCGTGCCTGATAACTGAAACACTTGGATAGGTTAAAAGTCAGTCGGACGCATCGCAGCTCACTTACTCACGCGCTGCGGCAGGCCAAACCGGGTAGACACCTCCGCTGCGAGCTGTTGTTGATAGCACTGTTCGCCCGAGCCTGGCCGATAGCCCAGTGCGCAGTAATGACTTGATGGACGGATGTAGGAGTTGATCTTGATGGTTGAATGTTGACTTTTCGGATTCGGGAGCGTTTGGCGCATGGCACGCTCTGTTGAGTGGACTGAAAACTTCACACAACTCGCCCTTAAACGCCCCTTACACTTGCAATATCCGCATGGAGTTCGGTTTCCAGCGTTTCCTTCACAAACTTGCACTTTCTACTGAGGCACGTGTTGTATGCTCGTATGTACCCCTCTCTTTCTCTCTCTCTCACCAACACCAACATCACCGAACGCACAGTAGACACCTCTTCTTGCATGATGGACGACCCTCCGCACCGGGTCGGACGATTCCCCCCCTACCAGTCACAGCCATATCTTCGGTCAGTCTTCGGGAAGGCGTTTGCAATTATAGTTCGGGCTTGTCTGGTTACAGCCAATGTGGCTCTTTCTGACCTACTTTCAATAGCATCGAAAGGGACCGAAAGAGTAAACATTGGGTTTGTCAAAGTGGTGGGAGCGTTCCAGGAGTTCATATCTCCAGCTCCAGAGTGACCAGCTGTTTCGCGCGCGTGTGTGTGTGACCAGATTATGATACGAGCATAGATATCGGTAGTCGATAAGAACCTGATTATCACCCAACAACAAAACACCCTTGCAAGGGTCGTAAAACGCCAAAAACCGATACTCCAGGACCGGAAACGTCCGGACAAAGTTTCGCTCGGACTCGACTCGTCTGTCAACACACTGAAACGGTCCGTTTGATTGGCTTCGGCAGGCAATTTCGCCCGGCATTAACACCTGCTGCGATGGCATTTAGCTGTGTCGTTAGGCGGAGCGGTTGAAACTGGCCGAGAGAAACAGGAAAGCAGAGCGATCGACTCAGACCTCCGCCGGGTTCCACGTAGTGATGCGGAGGATGCCCCCCCTGCACGGGCCCAGTGTCTTACACCGGCAGCGGGCTCATTGCAAATCTAGAAGCCTCCGCACTAGTAATCTGCACTAGTTTGCTAGTGACGAGCAATCAAGATCCGTACTTTGCTAATGGCACACACTTGACAGTCAAGTCATGCTCGTTGCACGCGCTGGCAGATCTTGCAAGTGTCCTCGGGATATCCCTGTTCCAATTCGGTTGCCTAGAGATCATCTGCCGTCTAGATCGGTTAATTTGTGTAGTCTTTCCTCGCAATTGTCTTTTTTTCTCATCTGTTTTTGTTAGTGCTATGCGTACACCTGCGATATCGTCTCCCCCATACTCATTTCGTAACATAATAAGGCATTCAATGTCAAACGCGTGAACTGATACTGCGCTGTGCAGCCACTTCGAACGTGACCCGACCGCATGACATCGCATTGATCGTATAGTTGTATGCGGCAGATGATCTTCAGCCATACCTACCTGGCTTTCCCTGGATTGCACTGCACCGATGTCCAGCAACTAGTCTGCAACTACTCGCCCGTCGGGGTCGAATTTGGCGTAACTCAACCGGCGGACGTATCCCGGCCGACTGGGTGCAAAATTGCAACCTCCCAGACCATGGTCAGATCTCGCATCTCTCGCATTCCACGATTGTCCCCAACACAGCGGGATAATGGTTTGTTTGTTGATAAGCAGGCGCGGCGGTTTATAATGCCCCGCGGGCGCCCGCGTTTTATCGATCCGTCAGATGTTCGAAACTCGCTTATCGTGGCTGTCATCGGTCTAATAGCAGGACCAGCAAGACGGGCGGAATCTTTCACCGCGTTCATTACGTCGTTGCGACGTTTTTTTCCCCCCAAGTTCTAGGGCGCTTTGGTACATCGCAAACTCTGCTTACCAGGCATACCCAAGAACGTAGCAAAACAATCGGGCGGAAGTTTTGCCATCGCCATCGCACGCTCCCCCGTTTGCAGCAGTCGTTTGGCAACACGTTGTTGTTGGTGCCAACTGTACAGAAATACACACGTCAGCTAAAATTAGACCGCTGGGAAGCGCGTATCGAAATGAGGTTAGATATCAAAGCATCATGCGCTCACTCTGAAGGGAGGAAGTGTGCCGGTGATCGCATCACCTGTTGCGGGTGGTGGTGGCCGGCACCGGCGCCGTCGAACTCTTACGATCTAAGCTACGGGCGATGCCCGCGTTGTTGTGTTGCCACGCGGTGGTTTTTTTTTGCACAAACATCTCACGCGCGATAGAGATGCGTCCGCTCTGGGCGACTCTAGCTGATGTCCACGGTCGCGGCTTATTCATGAGGCAGAAACAGACACCTCGCCTCGCGCCAGAACATCGTCGCCGGCAGTCGTGCTGCGCGGTTGAGCGAATTTTACGTTCCTATTTATCGCCTCTTGGCTTTGTGTCTCTTCCGGGCGCTCTTGCTGTTTATTTGCTTCATCTTCGGCCGGCCAGCAGACGTGAAGTCGTCGTGGTGTGGGCAACCTTACGCAACATCTGTGAAGCCGGGCCGCGAACGACGGCAATAACGCACACTATGTGGAGGGGGGAACTGTCTGGACACTGGTGGCAGCTACATCTGCCACTCCACACTGCTCAACGAGAACGCACGGCCACGCGTAACTCGAGGAATGCACGTGCTCCAGACGAGTCGTATTCGCTCCACGCAGTGCATCGTGTGAGGTAAGCGTTTTTCCAGCGTTCCTACACCGGGCACGTGTAAACTGTGTTTGCGCTGCGCTGTCATAAAATAAACAAAAACTGATTGTTGTTTTATTTTATTTTTTTGCAACCCGTGCACGTTTCCATCGCCGCGTGCGGTGATGTTGAAAATGCTTTATTTTATCGATATTAATTTTGCTGCTTTTGGATGATAAACAAATCGTCCGACCCGGTGCGGAGGGTCGTCCATCATGCAAGAAGAGGTGTCTACTGTGCGTTCGGTGATGTTGGTGTTGGTGCGGCCCAGCCTCGATCGCGGCTCGGCAGCCTTATCCTTAATATAGCAAGAGGTCGTCTGTGATCCGGCAACCATTCTCTTCCGTCCGGATCGTGCAAAAGCGGGCACAAGTTCTAGGGCGCTTTGGTACATCGCAAACTCTGCTTACCAGACATACCCAAGAACGTAGCAAAACAATCGGGCGGAAGTTTTGCCATCGCCATCGCACGCTCCCCCGTTTGCAGCAGTCGTTTGGCAACACGTTGTTGTTGGTGCCAACTGTACAGAAATACACACGTCAGCTAAAATTAGACCGCTGGGAAGCGCGTATCGAAATGAGGTTAGATATCAAAGCATCATGCGCTCACTCTGAAGGGAGGAAGTGTGCCGGTGATCGCATCACCTGTTGCGGGTGGTGGTGGCCGGCACCGGCGCCGTCGAACTCTTACGATCTAAGCTACGGGCGATGCCCGCGTTGTTGTGTTGCCACGCGGTGGTTTTTTTTTGCACAAACATCTCACGCGCGATAGAGATGCGTCCGCTCTGGGCGACTCTAGCTGATGTCCACGGTCGCGGCTTCGATACGCACTCTCGATACGGTTGGCGTTGTTGCTGTGCTTCGATTATTAGCGGCTGAGGTTTGCAGCTTCATTCGTCTCAGCACTCACGGCCTGACATTGATACCCTCGCTCGCTCACGCTTTGATTCTGGCTCATCGTTCTCTCTCTCTTTTGTTTCTCTCTCTCTCACTCTCTCGCTCGTCGCTAACGACACCAGCTGTCGCCGCGAACGGTTTTATCGTGCTAAACGCGCGTACGCCAGTGAGCTTACAAACGTCCGCGTGGTCGGGAGAGTACCGAAGTCTCCGTGTGCTCACCGTCGCCTCCAACAAAATAACAACAACAACAAATAAAACAACCAAACGTAATGTGGCCTTTCGCTGGACTGGGAAATTAGCCGGAAAACAGTGCAGTAGTTTTCCACTGTGCCAGTGTGTGTGTGTGTGTGCCCGTGTCTGAGTTAAGGTGGGTGGCCGACAGGCTGATTCATCGTCGCGCTCCGACGAAGCGTGTAACGCTCGCGTGGAGCGAATGGGAAAGAACTATCAACCGCCAAGCGACCACCGGCCGAGGCGGGAATAGCAAAAGTTTGGACAGCCATATGGTTTGCGCGTGCCGTTCCGTTTCGACGTTGGAGCATCAGCTGACGGGTTAACTGGTAAGTTTGGCACGGCGCGGAGTGTTGTGGGCACCAGGACGCCCTTGCCAGTTAGAAGGCTTCCTGAGGTGCTTAGTTCCGGCATGCTCGGTCGTTCTACTTGTCGGCAAACAGCCAATAAGTCAACGGACTCTGGCACACGCTCGCCGGCCCAGCCTCGATCGCGGCTCGGCAGCCTTATCCTTAATATAGCAAGAGGTCGTCTGTGATCCGGCAACCATTCTCTTCCTTCCGGATCGTGCAAAAGCGGGCACAAGTTCTAGGGCGCTTTGGTACATCGCAAACTCTGCTTACCAGGCATACCCAAGAACGTAGCAAAACAATCGGGCGGAAGTTTTGCCATCGCCATCGCACGCTCCC
Organism: Anopheles cracens; assembly: GCA_002091845.1. Classification (NCBI taxonomy): domain Eukaryota; kingdom Metazoa; phylum Arthropoda; class Insecta; order Diptera; family Culicidae; genus Anopheles; species Anopheles cracens. The sequence continues at coordinate 9,899 of KZ071181.1, read as the reverse complement.
CCGTTTGCAGCAATCGTTTGGCAACACGTTGTTGTTGGTGCCAACTGTACAGAAATACACACGTCAGCTAAAATTAGACCGCTGGGAAGCGCGTATCGAAATGAGGTTAGATATCAAAGCATCATGCGCTCACTCTGAAGGGAGGAAGTGTGCCGGTGATCGCATCACCTGTTGCGGGTGGTGGTGGCCGGCACCGGCGCCGTCGAACTCTTACGATCTAAGCTACGGGCGATGCCCGCGTGTTGTTGTGTTGCCACGCGGTGGTTTTTTTTTTGCACAAACATCTCACGCGCGATAGAGATGCGTCCGCTCTGGGCGACTCTAGCTGATGTCCACGGTCGCGGCTTATTCATGAGGCAGAAACAGACACCTCGCCTCGCGCCAGAACATCGTCGCCGGCAGTCGTGCTGCGCGGTTGAGCGAATTTTACGTTCCTATTTATCGCCTCTTGGCTTTGTGTCTCTTCCGGGCGCTCTTGCTGTTTATTTGCTTCATCTTCGGCCGGCCAGCAGACGTGAAGTCGTCGTGGTGTGGGCAACCTTACGCACCTGGCGGTAGGTGAACCGGCGAAACATGGGCCCATTCGCCAGCCCGACGATCGACGTCATCGCCGAGTGCGTGTTGATGATGGTCGTCACCTCGGACGCGCTGATCGACAGCTCGGCCATGCGGTCGCGGAACAGCAACCCAAACTGCTGCAGCACCGGAAACGTACAGAGCTGCCAGAGTCGGGGAAGAAAGGCGCATACAGTTAGGAAGTTAAAGCTGTATCCCCGGCCAGCGATCACTTACATTAGAGCAGCCAGCTGCTAGCACAACCATCCACCCCCATCCTCCATCCGGCGCGACAAAGTCACTCCCGAGTTGCGATCGGCTCTTCGCCACTTTGGCCCGCCGTTTGTCGGCATTCGCTTTCGCCCTCGGTGGATTCAGCTCGTCCACGCGGATAGTCACACGGTTGCGGTAATCGGCATCTGCCGGGTTGCGCTCGTTCGATGCTGACTTCATTTCTGCCCGGGCCTGCGCGCGACGCTCCAGTACTCCGATTGGAGCAGCAGGCTTCCACCTTCCGATTGGCGATGGCGTAACACGACACCCTGCCCTAGATTACGGCAGGATTGATTGATACAATTAATTACACAATTACACACGCCAGTCGACCGTTCTTATCGCTCGCACCTAGTGCACGGGCCCAGTGTCTTACACCGGCAGCGGGCTCATTGCAAATCTAGAAGCCTCCGCACTAGTAATCTGCACTAGTTTGCTAGTGACGAGCAATCAAGATCCGTACTTTGCTAATGGCACACACTTGACAGTCAAGTCATGCTCGTTGCACGCGCTGGCAGATCTTGCAAGTGTCCTCGGGATATCCCTGTTCCAATTCGGTTGCCTAGAGATCATCTGCCGTCTAGATCGGTTAATTTGTGTAGTCTTTCCTCGCAATTGTCTTTTTTTCTCATCTGTTTTTGTTAGTGCTATGCGTACACCTGCGATATCGTCTCCCCCATACTCATTTCGTAACATAATAAGGCATTCAATGTCAAACGCGTGAACTGATACTGCGCTGTGCAGCCACTTCGAACGTGACCCGACCGCATGACATCGCATTGATCGTATAGTTGTATGCGGCAGATGATCTTCAGCCATACCTACCTGGCTTTCCCTGGATTGCACTGCACCGATGTCCAGCAACTAGTCTGCAACTACTCGCCCGTCGGGGTCGAATTTGGCGTAACTCAACCGGCGGACGTATCCCGGCCGACTGGGTGCAAAATTGCAACCTCCCAGACCATGGTCAGATCTCGCATCTCTCGCATTCCACGATTGTCCCCAACACAGCGGGATAATGGTTTGTTTGTTGATAAGCAGGCGCGGCGGTTTATAATGCCCCGCGGGCGCCCGCGTTTTATCGATCCGTCAGATGTTCGAAACTCGCTTATCGTGGCTGTCATCGGTCTAATAGCAGGACCAGCAAGACGGGCGGAATCTTTCACCGCGTTCATTACGTCGTTGCGACGTTTTTTTTCCCCCCCTACCAGTCACAGCCATATCTTCGGTCAGTCTTCGGGAAGGCGTTTGCAATTATAGTTCGGGCTTGTCTGGTTACAGCCAATGTGGCTCTTTCTGACCTACTTTCAATAGCATCGAAAGGGACCGAAAGAGTAAACATTGGGTTTGTCAAAGTGGTGGGAGCGTTCCAGGAGTTCATATCTCCAGCTCCAGAGTGACCAGCTGTTTCGCGCGCGTGTGTGTGTGACCAGATTATGATACGAGCATAGATATCGGTAGTCGATAAGAACCTGATTATCACCCAACAACAAAACACCCTTGCAAGGGTCGTAAAACGCCAAAAGTCGTTTGGCAACACGTTGTTGTTGGTGCCAACTGTACAGAAATACACACGTCAGCTAAAATTAGACCGCTGGGAAGCGCGTATCGAAATGAGGTTAGATATCAAAGCATCATGCGCTCACTCTGAAGGGAGGAAGTGTGCCGGTGATCGCATCACCTGTTGCGGGTGGTGGTGGCCGGCACCGGCGCCGTCGAACTCTTACGATCTAAGCTACGGGCGATGCCCGCGTGTTGTTGTGTTGCCACGCGGTGGTTTTTTTTTTGCACAAACATCTCACGCGCGATAGAGATGCGTCCGCTCTGGGCGACTCTAGCTGATGTCCACGGTCGCGGCTTCCCCCCCTGATGCATGAGGCTCTCTTCTCGCTACGCACCTACGCTCAGCGCCTCTATCGATACGCACTCTCGATACGGTTGGCGTTGTTGCTGTGCTTCGATTATTAGCGGCTGAGGTTTGCAGCTTCATTCGTCTCAAAATCGTCCGACCCGGTGCGGAGGGTCGTCCATCATGCAAGAAGAGGTGTCTACTGTGCGTTCGGTGATGTTGGTGTTGGTGTGAGAGAGAAAGAGAGGGGATACATACGAGCATACAACACGTGCCTCAGTAGAAAGTGCAAGTTTGTGAAGGAAACGCTGGAAACCGAACTCCATGCGGATATTGCAAGTGTAAGGGGCGTTTAAGGGCGAGTTGTGTGAAGTTTTCAGTCCACTCAACAGAGCGTGCCATGCGCCAAACGCTCCCGAATCCGAAAAGTCAACATTCAACCATCAAGATCAACTCCTACATCCGTCCATCAAGTCATTACTGCGCACTGGGCTATCGGCCAGGCTCGGGCGAACACTGCTATCAACAACAGCTCGCAGCGGAGGTGTCTACCCGCTTTGGCCTGCCGCAGCGCGTGAGTAAGTGAGCTGTGATGCGTCCGACTGACTTTTAACCTATCCAAGTGTTTCAGTTGTCAGAGCGGAACCTGCATCCATAGCTGACGTACCGATAAGCCAACGTCTTGCACGTCCAGCGTGCACGCACCGGAAGGCCTCCCCGGGAAACCGACCCGCACGCAATCGCCTCCAGGAATCCGTTGGGTTGCGAAGATATCGAGAACCTTGACCGGACCGCGTCCGTCTTGTTGACGCCGGGCGATAAGCGGGCGAGGGCGATAATCGTGCGACGACGCCCCGCCCGGGACCATCGAGCGTTTTTATCGGCAGAAAGCCATCGCTCGCCTTTCGGGACGGCTCCGCCCGGTAAAGCCCACTGCCCCTCGGGGGCAGTTGAGTAGGGCCCTTCAACTATTCAGCGGCTTATCGCCCGTTGGCAGCCTGCGCCAGGAGGAACACATCACCCAAGAACATCTGGCAGCCGAGCATTAACGGCGTCGAGATTTGGAAGATCCGTGATGGCCGCTGAAGGTGCTCGGGACGACCGCTATCGCCGACTAGCTGACCTTCACTCGCAAGTCACGTGCTGGCGCGTTGGGGATGCACGTACACGACAGTGAAAAAGCACTCGAACTGGGCCGAGATTGTCGTGTAAACAGACGACAAACGGGCGCGTTGTTTGTGCTACGCCCGTATCGACTTCAAGGTTCCTGATCGATTCGTGCTGATTGCTTTGTGCCGCAGCTCAAACCGGGACGCTCGGCTATCGGGTTTAGCACGTCAAGACGCGTTGACGCGAGATGCCAGCGGGTGTCGTCATGTGATCGTCTTCCCCGCGTTCTTCTGCGCCGTGATAGCGATCGAAGCGTTGCCGAGATAGAGCATTTGTCTGTGCCCTTTAGCGGCGATTGTAAGTTCACGTTCAATTAACGCGTAATTGTTTAATCGCCGCGCAAACGGGGGCTGCCGTGAAGATCGCGACAGGCTCTGGCCAACACATCCCAGCCCAGTGGATGCCCGAGCACGCTCCAGCTATCGCCGCAAGGTCACAAACCAATTGCGGCCAATTTCGGTGCTGGTGCTGTCTGTGTGCGGTCTTTAGTGCCGTCGGTTATCGGTTAGCGATATCGATTCGTTGTTAATCAAGAAAAAAAGGCTCCTCTAATTGATTTGTGGTTGCCGCGCCGCGTCCAATATATCCATTTCGCCTATCACCAACGGGACGGCTGTTTGGGAAGCTGTTTGGGCGGCCGTCGTCGGTGGCGATCATTGCTTGTTCGATCAATTAGCGTTGCGCTTTGCGGGCTGGCACGAGGCACTGTCGCTAACGACCGGACCGGGCAGCGGGTGCGCGAAGATGAGCCTCTAACGATCAATTCTGGTCCCAGCGCCGGCCTATCAACAGGCATCAGTTCTGCGGTTTTGTGGGTCCGGGCGGTGCGTGCGTCATTGCGATCTAATATCGCCAGCGAAGCGGCAGTAAACTATTCAAGCAGGCGAGTTGAGGCAAACACGAAAACCTAGCGAATAAACGCACGGCAAGCAGGGCAAAAGCTGGAGGAGTCAAAGCGCGAGCTGAGAATAGCTAATAGGCGGCCATGTTTTTTACGATCGCGCGCGAAAGTTGCCGGTGGAAGTGCTTGTCCGGCCAGTCTCTGTCGGGAGGCGGCTCGTAACAGTGATACAAAAAAATCCCATAAAGTCCCACGCTCGTATGCGCCGGGGGTGATCGCTCCAGCTATCAGGGTGGCGAGAGAAAGGTTGTAAATATGCAAAATGACATTCGTAACGAAGGTGACTTGCGATCACCGCCACTGACAACCGCGCCCGGGAGAAGCTGAACGTGTTTCTGGTTGTTTTGTTTACCGTCTCGTTACCTCTCGAGTACCTCATCGGTATATTTGCGCGCTGCGCCTCCACGTACCCCACTCATCTCTGCTTGTTTGTCTCATTTTAGGCCCGAAACCCGATCGGAACACGAACCGCGACGCTTTAAGTGGACAGGCGCAAATCAAAAGTTCGCATCGCACCCAATAACGCACCCTGAGCGGAACGGAAAGCAAGCGTCGATCGCAACCTGCTGGAGTATGGAGAAGCTGAAAGCCGCGAAGAAGGTGGCCCCAGACGGGGGCTGGGGCTGGATGGCGACGTTCGGTGTGAGCATGGTGAATGTGAGTATTCCGGCGGGCGTTCGCCGCGTGCGGTAGGATTGTTTGCGGTGGCGTTTAGCACGCTCATTAGCTGGCTCCGAGCGCGCAAAACAGTGTCCGATAGAACGTCTCAATGCGCCCGAAAGAGCCGCCCCGAAGCCGTTCGATTTGGTTCGATTCAGTTTCGATTAGACCGTTCCGTTTTGCATGCTTCTGTTGCGGTATGGTTTCAAGTTTGTTTATTTTACTTCCGTTGCTTTCGTTTGTTTCTTTTGCTTTTCTTGCTCTTCGTTTTCCGTTTCCCCTTCGTTCTGTTCTCTGGCTTGGTTGTTCTGTTTGTTGCGCGCCGTGTGCAGCTTGCGACACGCTCGATCGAACCGTCGTTCGGTCTGCTGTTCGGTGATCTGCTGCAGGACCTGCAGGTCGGCACGACCGGTGCCGCCATCATCATCAGCACCCTGGACGTGATGATGAACTTCTCCGGCCTGTTCGTCGGCGTGCGTATTTGAACCGTACCGTCTAGAGTAGAGCGCGCGCGCGCACGGTATAGAGAAGCGTCTCGTCACCGTGCTGATCGTATCTTAATTCCGAAGACTGCGATAATAGTATGTTCTCTCTCTCTCTCTTTCTTTCTCGTCGCCCACAGTCGTTGCCCACCAGCGTACGTACAGAGACGTGATGGTGTGGCTGTCCGTGACCGGCTTCTTCCGCGGCGTCGCGCTCGCCAACTTCACGCTGTGCGTGTCGGAGTACTCGTCGCTCGAGAAGCTACCGGCCGCGTTCGGCTGGCATATGGTCGGGAAGGCGGTGTTCGTGATCGCGTTCGGGCCGCTGATCGGTGCGATCCGCGACTGGACCGACAGCTACCCGGTCTGCATCCACTCGCAGTCGTTCTGCATCTTCCTGTGCGTCGCCGCCTGGTCGGTGGAGCTGCTCGCGAAGCGCTGCCGCACCAAAAAGATCGTCGAAGCGAACCCCACCGTTTAGTGCTGGCGTTCCTGGTGAATTCTTGTTTGTAGGTATTCCCCTGTTGGTATAGCGTAAGTGTGTGTGTATGTGTGTGTGTGCGCTGCCGCACCAAAAAGATCGTCGAAGCGAACCCCACCGTTTAGTGCTGGCGTTCCTGGTGAATTCTTGTTTGTAGGTATTCCCCTGTTGGTATAGCGTAAGTGTGTGTGTATGTGTGTGTGTGCGTATTTGAACCGTACCGTCTAGAGTAGAGCGCGCGCGCGCGCACGGTATAGAGAAGCGTCTCGTCACCGTGCTGATCGTATCTTAATTCCGAAGACTGCGATAATAGTATGTACTAGGGTAGTAGCGTCGATAGAGGGCACAGTAGTAGACTTAAGCGTAGTGCAAAATGAGTCGAGGAGGAGCTGTTAGGAACGTTTATAGACTAAACCACTGCGGGGAGGAACTCGAAAAAGGTTCCGAAAACATTTTAACTAAAGATAGCATCCACCACATTTACAGTATTAGGACGATCGAAAAATAGAGCTTCTCCATAGCGCATAGAGGCATACGTACTTGATTACTTAGCAGCCCCGCCAACGGCTGATCGCATAGACGACAACCGCAATCAGGTTGCACCTAACGTCTTTCAACGCCAGAGCGTACCACTCAAACGCACCGGAGACACAGAGAGTCGAGTTCGAAACTTATCTGCAATGTTACGCTATCGTCGATGACAACGTCAGCACACCGGCAGTGCGCTGTCAGGCAAGAAATAAATGACCCAAACTCAGAGATGCAGCCATCTTGGAATCGATCGTAGTTTTCATTAATCGTTCAATGTCTCTTTCGCGTTTCAACGGTTCTGAGAAAGCAACCCCACTTTAAGGCGCACGCGGCACTTTAAGGAGCACTCGACCTACATACGTACGCTGTACGCTCCGGGATCGTCCGCGGGATCGTCGCAGAGGGCGCCCTGCCCGAGGGTCTTACCATTGGAGCCCTCCCGGCGGGGTGAGAAGCAGGACGGCGAGCTTTGCCGGCTGTCACACTCGCACACCGCCGCTGATTGGTTCGCTCCGTGTCGGGGCGATTTCAATTTCCCCTGCGCATGCCAGCACACGGCCCGAGGTGGGGCGGTTATAGCACCGGGTGGGGGTATTTTATAGCACACCAATTCGAGCAGTTGCCCGTGCGGGGTTTCGGAGTCGCTTCTGCCGAGCTCGGTCGCGTACACGATGCCACCGTTCGGTGTGGAAGTCACGTCGGGTGGTGTACGCTCCTGTTCCGGCTTGAGGCACGCGATGCTGGCGAAAGGCGACTCTGTAGGTTCCAAGAAATGCACGTCCATAACTAGTTTGGAGCAGCGACTGTCACAACTGAAGTGGAATGGGTGGTACAACACGGGAACATCCGACATGAACCCAACATGTCGTCGTGTTGTTAATAAAAATGAAGAAAGCACCTTCAGGTAGCAGGCGACCAATGTGCCGGATTGGTACGAAACCTTCGGTGGGAGTGGATTACCCACAGTGATGCGAAGATTGTTCCTGTACTCCGATTGAAATAAAAAAAAGTGACATCGCATGGGCAAAATTCGGGATCCGGGCGGATTGATGAGCGAACATTTCTATTTTATGATTGTTTCATTTTTCACCAAGGTCCTGTTTTTGCAACACGCGTCGAGTATCCGGTTGGGCGCAGGAAGATAACGCAAGAGGTTTATTGCACAATCCAGCAAACAAGATTGTACACCGAAAATAT
>KZ071180.1:553589-564417 GCA_002091845.1 Anopheles cracens | reverse complement strand
ACTTCTATGAGCCGCGCATGAGTGCGCTCACCTGCTACAGTCCACCGCTCTACCAACTGAGCTATCGAAGGTTGCGATGGCGAGGGCGCCACACTGCAAACATGTACCACACCACAGGTACGTACATCCATCGTAAGATGCTGCATTAAAGAACTGATTCCAGATCTTAAAGAGCGTGGATCATAACTCAGCCGCACTGCCATCGATCACATGAATATTATTTTTTCGCTCTGATTGCTCAACGGTGACATTCATTCCTCACGACACACGTTCCGTTCTGCGTGCGAAAAGATCCTAATTTTAGCACCGATAAGATGAAGGCAGCTACCTGTTGCGGCGAGTCCGTACACGCGGCGCTGGACGGCTGTGTTTCTTTCTGACAAGTTTCACAGTAGGGACGATTGAAGATGTCCTGTGCCGCCAGATTCGCACTCCGGCTCTTCGCGCTGTGGAGCGAGCAACCCCACGGGTCGACCCATTCTACTTACCGGGGAAGCTTAGAGTTAAAGTCCACTTGACAATTTTTCAAATACTTACAAACCCACTCGAAGCCGGCAACGCCGGAGCCACTGGGACACGTTGGAGTGCTTTGTGTTGTGTAAAACAGGCAACTGCTCTCTTTATCAGCATCGATTGTGGGCATTCGGCCGGCCCACGGGCCTGTCGAGGTTTCCAAGATCGTACCTCGGCATCGATCTGTGGCGACCGACCGAGTGGCGGTTTGAGAGTCGAGACAAACAGACGTTCTCAGACAAAAGTCAAGTGCACACATACACGCACCGGGCTCTATTTAGTTTGCATCTCTTGTCTTGGAAAGCAGCGCCATCTCACACAGAAGCTGGCGCTGCTCGTTGCCGCGGACCTTGGGATATCCCACGGAGTCCATTTGTGGCTCCTTCCAAACGGCAGCGTGTGGCACGGCACAAAGTGCAAATGTGTGCCGGTGCTCCCGTCCTTGGGCGTCATAAACAGCTTAGACACACGCCCGGCCGTTCAGCGGGAGCAGCCAGCAAACAGGGAGACCACACTGACAACCGGTCAGATACAAAACCGAACCGGAATGGTGTAAACGACATTTGAATCCTGAATCAGGCGATCGGGGTGGCTGTACTTCCCATCGGTGCGGAACCCACACACAGAGCAGAGAGGCCGGTGGAATGCGCTCGAATGCAAATAACCTCCAACCCATCAACTCTGTCTCCTAGGCCGGCTCCTAGGCGGCGACTATCCGTGCCCCGGAGCACCAGATCCAATCCTTTGTCGCGCGCCGAGTGCTGCGTACAATAATGGCCGTCCCACCCGGTCGAGTTTCTTTTCGCTGGCGTTGGCGGAAACCATAGCGTTTCTGCGGATTGGTTGTACGTGGTCGTTGTTTGGGTGGGGGGAATCCTAACTCATCGTTGGTGTGGAAAAACAAATAGGACGGCGACCGCGAACCGATGGCGCGTCACGTGGCATCAGCCAGAGTTCGATACCAATGCCTGGTGTTTGTGGTTGAGTTCAATTAACCACGTGCTTGCTGCGGCGGCAGCACTAGATGTGGGACGGGGATTCCTGGACCGTTGTCGCCATTGTCACCAGTTCCCATTTTTCATCGCTAATGCTGTAAGGCATCTGGGGGTGTTTGGATATTCGCAAAGTGTCAACTCGGGTTTGCTTTGGCTTTCAAAAATAAAACACGGATGTGTTGTTCAACAGTTGTGCCGATGTGTTGCTTTTAATGACCAAACTTGTCATCATATTCCCATTGTCATCCCGGGACCGGGCACGATAATGATAACTATATACAAATAAGCCTCTGTACTGTTGAACAGAATAGGGTAATTGGTGCCGATTCCACATATGACACGAATCCCTCCGGCGATTGTAGTTCCTATTTTCAATGCGCAATGCGTTCATCAATATATCTTCACAAGTGGAAATGTAACAAGGGAGCGAGGAGGAAGTTGGGTGTAGCGCCGAACACACGCAAATAAACCCCATTTTTACATACGAGCTCGCACACATATCGCGCATAAATTATCCAAAACCAGTCGATCGTTAAACTTCGATTTCGGCAAAAAAAAAAAACAACTTCGCCCAAAAATCGATACACCTCGGCACGCATTCTAGCGCCGTTGACGGTCAAATGCCCCTTGAAACTATCCTCCTCCGCCGTCGTAGGTTGGAGTGGCAGGTTCTTGTTTTGTGGCCATGGCTTAACGCGTGCCTGACACACCCCAGCGCGATGGAGGTTTATGTGCTTGACCACGGTACGTTTCGTACCTGCACGGGACGTACCCTTTTTTTAGAGGTGAGAGACGTATTATTAAGCTCTTGTCAGATCCGAAATATCCATTACTGATTCCCACACCACACCCATGGGCGCCCTGATATTCCGATTAGACTAAATGATGACTTTACCCCCGATCGGGAGGTAGGGACTTAGACCTAGACTGCAAAAAACCCCTCGGCAGGCGCATTTAACACGTTGGATCGCTTTCCATTCGGCACCGGACACGCAAGCCCCCTGTGCTGGATATAGCCAGGGGGTGTGCACGGGCTTTTTTTTTGGGAGGTGCTTTTTCGCGTGACTAGAAATTATTGATCGTGACATTTCCCGTGACTCACACACACACCTACCTTCATCTGGAGTCTCTTGGTGTATTCCGGGTAGCCTCTAATGCCAACAAAACTGACAGAAATGAAGTACCTGCCGTGAAATGTTCGTTCGGCAAAAATAGGCGAGATATTTATCGACACGTCAGTGATCTCAGCTATTGAGTTCCAGACTAGAGGCAGGCTACTGTGTCGTAGATGCAACATTGTGACATCCTTTGCTCAATCCTGTGATTCACTGTGGTTGAGCTCAAACACCATTCACCAAAGTTCCATCGATCGAAGGTATCAATGTTTGCGAGCAAAAGGAAAGTATTTCCAGTGACGGCAGACTATAACATCGTGGCTGGCAATTTGGGTATCCATCGAGTTGTTAATAAGACTAAGTACTGTCAGGGAGAAGTCATGAAGCCGTCGGACAGTGTTGGCGATGCCGATACGCAAGAGTATTCTCAGCTGCGTGAGCTGCTGTAGTGTTCATAGGTCCAGATACTCCAGATAGCGATGTCAGCCGTGACGTTTGGCAGTGTAAAGGACTGTTCCTGGACTCTGACTGCCATGAGTTTGCTTCGAGTGTGTTTTTATTTTTTTTTTGGAACAGCCTACCTTGTCAGGTCGAGGTCCTGAAACGGAAACGTATTACTACCCGGGGATCCGATGAACTCTCCACCGGGTGGGTGCCGCAGCCGGCATTTGCGTGTAACCCATTATCATCGACCAAACAAATTGCTCCGTCCACGCGGGTGCTAGCCCTAGCCATGCCCACCCCCTACGCCAACGGGAAGAAGCTTTATGTCGCGAGGCACCCGCATTGAATAATTAACCTTTGCTTGGTGCAGAAGAAGAAGAAGAAGCGGCTGGCAACGATGGCATTTCCTGGCGGCTGACTTCCGCTCCTTCTCTTACGGCAATCCGAGAATCGATTACCCATCGCCCATAACACTAATTCCGCCAAAACACGGTTGCCTTTTGATGTCTTCCAGGCAACTGTCGGTTGTTGTTGTGTGTTTTTTTGTGTGTATGTTGCTTTAGCTATTCATAGAACTCGTACCTTACTAAAACGAGCCCACGAATTGAGCCGTGACTGTCAACTGTTTCACGTGTTTCCAAAAAAAAAACCGGTAGGCGATCACGCTCAGCTGGTTGAGCGCAAGGTTCAGCGTGGTTAGACGCTTCAGCGCCCCGAACATGCCCATCCCCACCACCTGCAGCTGGTTGGACGATAGGTCGAGCAGGCGCACGTTCGGCAGGTCCGCCGCTTGCGACGGGTAGATGTTGCTTATGTCGTTCCCGATCAGCATCACCGACTCGAGGTGTTGGAGCGGAGCCAACAGGGCCAGGTTCAGCATCTTGATGCCGCAATACTGCAGGGTGAGCATCTTCAGGGCCACCAGATTGCTCACCGCTCGTGGCAAGGTCGCCATGGCACAGCCGGAGATATCGAGGCGGATGAGGTGCGCGTTGGGTTGGGCGGTGAAGTTGTTCAGATTGGTGGCATGCTGCAGGTTCAGCTCTTGTAGCGTGTGTGCAGCGGGCAGATGCACGTACCGCTCGTGGAACGTCGTGAAGAAGAGGACGTCGACAAGCGTTGAGACACTGATGAGCAGGGCGGACATCGTCATCGAACTCCCCAGCACAAGGCGCTGGATCTGGATGGTCGGGAACGGGTGGGACTCTTCCGCAAGAGCGGCCAGTTCAGCCGGTCCGTCGGTGAGATCCAGCACGGGCAGACGGCAGACTGGACCCGATCCACAGCGATCGCCAGAGACTATGCCCAGGGCAGCTACTAGCACTACCGCAGTAAAAGCAGCTGATGTCCGCATCATCTTGGCAGAGTGACTACTAACTGGGGCGAACTTCCAGAGCGCTCCAACCGAACTCATTCGGCAGGGAAGTAGGGAGGGAATAGTGATGGCATTTTAATTTGGCTGTACCGTCAATTTATTTCCCACATCGTATCACGAGCGCTAGCCGGAAGTATCGTACCGCATGCAGCAGATCGCATTCACCCCGATCGCGTCCGGTGGCTTTATCGAACCATTGTAGTGCACCGAACACACCGACGAGACCGAGACCATCAGCTTGGGATTGGTGCGAGGGCTCAGGAGATGGAAGTTTTGCTCCACCGAACTACACGCCACCGGATTGTCGCGCATGCTGAGCGTGAATGTGGGAGCCACGCCACTCAGGAAAATCTCGGCCGGCACACGAGCGGAACAGCGTGATCTCGGCTACCTGCTCCAGATCCGTCTCCTTGCCGCATTTACGTTTGCTAACGCTTTCCAGTAACAACTTAACTGCGATCGACCTGGGCATGCTGCACCAACCGGCCACGGTGTCCATTTCGTTGCATTACAATCAGCTGCAGGACGTACCGACGCTGAGCGCCAGCAACATGCCCAATCTGCAGCATGTTTACTACACCGGTAACAGGCTGACCGCGATCGATCTAGCCCGGTTCCGCGAACACCAGCGGCTGGATGGGTTCCATTTCGAGCGAAATCTGCTCCGCACGTTCGGCACCAGCAGCTTCATCCATCTGGCCAACCTGACTACGATCAACCTCGCCCACAACCTGCTGGAAACGCTCTCCCTAGCGAACTGCAGCTTTCCCCGACTCGCCAGCATACATCTGGTCGGGAACCGGGTGCGGTATGTGCCGGCCGAGATTTTCCTGAGTGGCGTGGCTCCCACATTCACGCTCAGCATGCGCGACAATCCGGTGGCGTGTAGTTCAGTGGAGCAAAACTTCCATCTCCTGAGCCCTCGCACCAATCCCAAGCTGACGGTCCCAGTCTCGTCGGTGTGTTCGTTGCACTACAATGGCTCGATAAAGCCACCGGACGCGATCGGGGTGAATGCGATCTGCTGCATGCGGTACGATACTTCCGGCTAGCGCTCGTGATACGATGTGGGAAATAAATTGACTGTACAGCCACATTAAAATGCCATCACTATTCCCTCCCTATTTCCCTGCCGAATGAGTTCGGTTGGAGCGCTCTGGAAGCTCGCCCCAGTTAGTAGTCACTCTGCCAAGATGATGCGGACATCAGCTGCTTTTACTGCGGTGGTGCTAGTAGCTGCCCTGGGCATAGTCTCTGGCGATCGCTGTGGATCGGGTCCAGTCTGCCGTCTGCCCGTGCTGGATCTCACCGACGGACCGGCTGAACTGGCCGCTCTTGCGGAAGAGTCCCACCCGTTCCCGACCATCCAGATCCAGCGCCTTGTGCTGGGGAGTTCGATGACGATGTCCGCCCTGCTCATCAGTGTCTCAACGCTTGTCGACGTCCTCTTCTTCACGACGTTCCACGAGCGGTACGTGCATCTGCCCGCTGCACACACGCTACAAGAGCTGAACCTGCAGCACGCCACCAATCTGAACAACTTCACCGCTCAACCCAACGCGCACCTCATCCGCCTCGATATCTCCGGCTGTGCCATGGCGACCTTGCCACGAGCGGTGAGCAATTTGGTGGCCCTGAAGATGCTCACCCTGCAGTATTGCGGCATCAAGATGCTGAACCTGGCCCTGTTGGCTCCGCTCCAACACCTCGAGTCGGTGATGCTGATCGGGAACGACATAAGCAACATCTACCCGTCGCAAGCGGCGGACCTGCCGAACGTGCGCCTGCTCGACCTATCGTCCAACCAGCTGCAGGTGGTGGGGATGGGCATGTTCGGGGCGCTGAAGCGTCTAACCACGCTGAACCTTGCGCTCAACCAGCTGAGCGTGATCGCCTACCGGCCCGGGCTGGTGGTGACCCTTGCGCATCTGCAAACGCTCAACCTGGCGCGCAACAGGCTGACGAGTGTGCCCTTGCTGCAGTTGAATGCCACGCGGCTGGAAAACCTTCTGCTCTCGGGCAACAGACTAGCCGCGGTGCCGAAGGCACTCGTGAAGTTTCCCAACCTACAGCTGCTGGACCTTGCCGGCAACGCACTCGAGTCGTTCAACTTCTCCGCCCTCGTCGGTGGGTTCGCAAGCCTGCGCTATCTGGAGCTGGCGAACAACGGCATGCGCAGCGTCGACCTGCCGAAGCAGCTCTCGCTGCCGAACCTGGCCCGGCTCTCGCTGGCCAACAACCGGCTGGAAAGCATCGCCCTGGAGCGGTTGAACGCACCGCGCCTGAACATGGTGGATCTTAGCAACAACTGGCTGCGGGTCGTACCGAACGTGTTCGAGCAGACCGGGACGCTGCTGCAGACCGTGACCGTTATCGGCAATCCGCTGACGTGCGGGACGCTGGAGCAGTACCGGAAGTACGTCCAGGCGGAGGTGATCATACCCAGCTGGGTGATGTTCAAGACGGAGCCGTGCTCCACGGGCACGTACTTTGCGCTAAGTGACGAAATGCGCATCTGCTGTGCGCCCTAGGCAGAGGTCGAAATAAATAAACCCTCGAGCTCCAATGGAACGTGCTTGTTCGTGGATTCATTGTACGCGATATGAAGCGCTTAGCTGGCTGACGTGCTGTGGATATGATTAGTGACCTTAACAACAGGTATGTTTGGGGCAACCAGATATCGAAGGCACACTGTAATCGTGCCGGTCCAACAAGTCAAATCCTTCGAAGTGTAAGTGCGTTTCTCTTGATCGTCGAGAGTCAGAGTCCAGGAACAGTCCTTTACACTGCCAAACGTCACGGCTGACATCGCTATCTGGAGTATCTGGACCTATGAACACTACAGCAGCTCACGCAGCTGAGAATACTCTTGCGTATCGGCATCGCCAACACTGTCCGACGGCTTCATGACTTCTCCCTGACAGTACTTAGTCTTATTAACAACTCGATGGATACCCAAATTGCCAGCCACGATGTTATAGTCTGCCGTCACTGGAAATACTTTCCTTTTGCTCGCAAACATTGATACCTTCGATCGATGGAACTTTGGTGAATGGTGTTTGAGCTCAACCACAGTGAATCACAGGATTGAGCAAAGGATGTCACAATGTTGCATCTACGACACAGTAGCCTGCCTCTAGTCTGGAACTCAATAGCTGAGATCGCTGACGTGGCGATAATAATCTCGCCTATTTTTGACGAACGAACATTTCACGGCAGGTACTTCATTTCTGTCAGTTTTGATGGCATTAGAGGCTACCCGGAATACACCAAGAGACTCCAGATGAAGGTAGGTGTGTGTGTGAGTCACGGGAAATGCCACGATCAATAATTTCTAGTCACGCGAAAAAGCACCTCCCAAAAAAAAAGCCCGAGCACACCCCCTGGCTATATCCAGCACAGGGGCTTGCGTGTCCGGTGCCGAATGGAAAGCGATCCAACGTGTTAAATGCGCCTGCCGAGGGGTTTTTTGCAGTCTAGGTCTAAGTCCCTACCTCCCGATCGGGGGTAAAGTCATCATTTAGTCTAATCGGAATATCAGGGCGCCCATGGGTGTGGTGTGGGAATCAGTAATGGATATTTCGGATCTGACAAGAGCTTAATAATACGTCTCTCACCTCTAAAAAAAGGGTACGTCCCGTGCAGGTACGAAACTTACCGTGGTCAAGCACATAAACCTCCATCGCGCTGGGGTGTGTCAGGCACGCGTTAAGCCGTGGCCACAAAACAAGAACCTGCCACTCCAACCTACGACGGCGGAGGAGGATAGTTTCAAGGGGCATTTGACCGTCAACGGCTTGTGGATTCATTGTACGCGATATGAAGCGCTTAGCTGGCTGACGTGGTGTGGATATGATTAGTGACCTTAACAACAGGTATGTTTGGGTCAACTGAAGCTGAAGCTGAACATACGGTAGGCATACCGTAATCGTGACGATCCAAGGAGTCGAATACTTCGAAGAGTTAGTGCGTTTCTCTTGATCGTCAAGAGTCAGAGTCCAGAAACAGCTCTTCACATTGCCAAACATCACAGCTCAGAATACTCTTGCTTATCGGGATCGCCAACACTCCCTGACAGTACTTAGTCGCATTAACAACTCGATGGATACCCAAATCGCCAGCCACAATGTTATAGTCTGCCGTCACTGGAAATACTTTCCTTTTGCTCGCAAACATTGATACCTTCGATCGATGGAACTTTGGTGAAGCAACGCCGTACTCGTCCCATCCCGGGGGTGGGAGATGCAAGCAAGTTTGTCGCAAAACCGATTCGATTAAGGGCGCAAAGAAACGCACATACAGCGCAATAAACCGGGCAGTCGCAGCGGATGTCCGACGGCCTTCAAAAACCGGGATGGTTCATGGTGCCACTCCTGTGCTCCCGGAGGGTTCTTCTCCCTTCTTGTGGCAACCAAAAAAAAAACGGCCATTGGTTCCTGGTCGGAAAGCCGCGCATAAAACGCAGCAGGCCGATTAGCTCGCCGAAATCGAAGTTTAACGATCGACTGGTTTTGGATAATTTATGCGCGATATGTGTGCGAGCTCGTATGTAAAAATGGGGTTTATTTGCGTGTGTTCGGCGCTACACCCAACTTCCTCCTCGCTCCCTTGTTACATTTCCACTTGTGAAGATATATTGATGAACGCATTGCGCATTGAAAATAGGAACTACAATCGCCGGAGGGATTCGTGTCATATGTGGAATCGGCACCAATTACCCTATTCTGTTCAACAGTACAGAGGCTTATTTGTATATAGTTATCATTATCGTGCCCGGTCCCGGGATGACAATGGGAATATGATGACAAGTTTGGTCATTAAAAGCAACACATCGGCACAACTGTTGAACAACACATCCGTGTTTTATTTTTGAAAGCCAAAGCAAACCCGAGTTGACACTTTGCGAATATCCAAACACCCCCAGATGCCTTACAGCATTAGCGATGAAAAATGGGAACTGGTGACAATGGCGACAACGGTCCAGGAATCCCCGTCCCACATCTAGTGCTGCCGCCGCAGCAAGCACGTGGTTAATTGAACTCAACCACAAACACCAGGCATTGGTATCGAACTCTGGCTGATGCCACGTGACGCGCCATCGGTTCGCGGTCGCCGTCCTATTTGTTTTTCCACACCAACGATGAGTTAGGATTCCCCCCACCCAAACAACGACCACGTACAACCAATCCGCAGAAACGCTATGGTTTCCGCCAACGCCAGCGAAAAGAAACTCGACCGGGTGGGACGGCCATTATTGTACGCAGCACTCGGCGCGCGACAAAGGATTGGATCTGGTGCTCCGGGGCACGGATAGTCGCCGCCTAGGAGCCGGCCTAGGAGACAGAGTTGATGGGTTGGAGGTTATTTGCATTCGAGCGCATTCCACCGGCCTCTCTGCTCTGTGTGTGGGTTCCGCACCGATGGGAAGTACAGCCACCCCGATCGCCTGATTCAGGATTCAAATGTCGTTTACACCATTCCGGTTCGGTTTTGTATCTGACCGGTTGTCAGTGTGGTCTCCCTGTTTGCTGGCTGCTCCCGCTGAACGGCCGGGCGTGTGTCTAAGCTGTTTATGACGCCCAAGGACGGGAGCACCGGCACACATTTGCACTTTGTGCCGTGCCACACGCTGCCGTTTGGAAGGAGCCACAAATGGACTCCGTGGGATATCCCAAGGTCCGCGGCAACGAGCAGCGCCAGCTTCTGTGTGAGATGGCGCTGCTTTCCAAGACAAGAGATGCAAACTAAATAGAGCCCGGTGCGTGTATGTGTGCACTTGACTTTTGTCTGAGAACGTCTGTTTGTCTCGACTCTCAACCCGCCACTCGGTCGGTCGCCACAGATCGATGCCGAGGTACGATCTTGAAACCTCGAAAGGCCCGTGGGCCGTCCGAATGTCCACAATCGATGCTGATAAAGAGAGCAGTTGCCTGTTTTACACAACACAAAGCCCTCCAACGTGTCCCAGTGGCTCCGGCGTTGCCGGCTTCGAGTGGGTTTGTAAGTATTTGAAAAATTGTCAAGTGGACTTTAGCATTAAAGAATTTGAGGTGTTGCTCTTCTGCCCTATACACATGTTATAAAGTTGAATACATTTTACACACTCTCCTCCTTCCTGCCACTCTCTGCGGTGGTGACACGGTGAGGAGAGAAGAAAAAAGCCGGCGTGAGGGGGTATAATATTTCGTACAAATTAAAAAGAAAGCGCACCATTCCACTTCTGTCCATTTGAAAAGCAATGACATAGAAAACATATTAAAACTTATTAGAAGAAAACAAAAGAACCGAGGATACAAACGCTTCAGGCAGAAAAAAAAAATGAAGGCGATAATAAAAGATACAAGTAACGAATATAAAAAAAAAACAGAAAAAACTAAACTTCAGAG
>KZ071180.1:520478-535596 GCA_002091845.1 Anopheles cracens | reverse complement strand
ACGGCAGATCGAGCTGCTGAAGCGTCGCATCCAGACGTTCGTCTACGAAATGGACGAACGGGAGCGAGGTCTGCGCAGCCTGGATCAACTGATCGAAAAGCGCGAGCAGCAGCTGACTGCTGCGCAGAAGCAGATGCGGGCACTCGACGAACGCCTCGAGAAGATTAAGCCGAACGTGGACGAAGCGTACTACCTGATTGACGAGAGTTTCGCAGGCTACCCAGCGGACGACGCTTACAGCCGGATGAAGGCGCTGCCCAGCGGTAGGTTTAGGTTCCAACGGCACCGGGGATAGAGGGATGGTCAATGGTCAATAAAACATGGATACCAACACTACTCTCGAAGCGACACTTTATTGCGACACTAGTCGTCCTGCGCACCACCACGTCCCGCACACAGCCGCTCGATCGTGGCCAATCGTCCGGTCAGCTCACCGAACTGGTGCGCCTGCTTACGCTGCGCTTCTTCCAGCGTTTCGATCCGTCGCCGCGCACCGCGCACCTGCTGCTGCAGCTCATCCACGATGCCGGTACGGCTGACCAGCAGCAGCACCGGGTCGGGGGCCGTCGCGTTCTCGCTGCAGCACAGCCGATCTTCCAGCCGGAGCCCGCCGCAGGAGACGTCGTCAATGCCCGCGTCCAGTTCACGTGCGCCGACGCGCTCCAGCATCCCGAACAGCCAGCCGCAGTGCCACGGGTTGTGGTGCAGACCAACAACGCCCAGCGCCGGCAGCTCCTCCAGGAAGGTGAGCAGGTAGCCGAGCTGGTTGTGGCTCAGGTCGAGCACACGCAACCGCTCCATGCGCCACAGGGCCGTGTCGAGGTGGGGCAGTGCGTTGAACTGCAGGAACAGCTGCTCGAGCCGGGGCATCACCACGGGCCGGCTGCCGGTGGCGGCGGTGATCGTGCGCAACCGGTTCCGCTGTAGCGTCAGTATCTTCAGCTCGCGCATCGGCACGAACGTTTCGAGCCGGAGCGATTCGAGCAGATTTTCGTGCAGATAGAGCTGCTCGAGCTCGGTGAGCACCCGGAGCGCGCTGACGTCGGTGAGCCGGTTCTGGTAGAGGTGCAGCTGGCGCAGCGGCAGCCCCTCGACGGCCGTGACTCGCTCGATCGCGTTGTACGAGGCGAACAGCACGTCCAGCGCGTCACACCCGGCCAGCTCGAGCCGCTCGATCTGCAGCCGGTGCACCATGAGGTTTTCGACCCGGGCGAGCCGTGCGAAGAGGGCCCGGCCGAACACCGGTATCGTGCTGTTGCCGATCCGGACCACCGTTTCAGCGTTCGGGAAGGTCGCGGCGGCGTACGGGGCGGTCACATTCTCCACCACACAGTAGCCGCTGGACGAACGGTCCGTGCAGACGTACGTGTGCGCGCTGCTGCTAGGCAACGTGGATAGCAACGCTAGCCACGTTGTTAACACAGTCTTGCACCACATTTCTGTTCACTACTTGCGCAATGGGAACGAAAAGACACACTGTTGTGTGACCTAGAGAGGAAATCGACGAGTCCCCCCCGGAGCACACTCAGGACACAAACGGCAATGTCAAAAGGACGTGTGGGTGTGAGTGTGTGTGTGTGTGGGAGGAGAAGAACTCACGCTTATCAGTAGTAGGAATCGGAGGAATCAATTCCGCAAACCATTCTAAGCACGGCGTAGTGTAGACACAACACACATATCGTTCGAGAGTTGAACTTGCGACGACCTACGGTGCGCGATAAGCGTGCACCCATACCGATTGCGCTATACGGCAGCCGCACTCGTATCGCATCGAAATGTCACTTTGCTTCGACGATAAAACACTCACCAACAAACGTTGACACCGACTGCTGCTCGAAGCGGTCGCAGCATCCGACCTGCCGGGAGCCATCGCTCACCACCTTAGCCGCGTGCTTCCTTCGCGGCGGTACATCCGGTGGCTTGGGCGGTTGGTTGGTGTTGATCGCGGGCGGTGTGACGCCTGCCGGATGTCGCACGCGCACCACCGTAAGCGACGGTGGACGGTAGTGGCCCGGATGGTGTCGCGTTTCGTACTTCGCAAAGTTTTCATACACGGGAGACGGCGGCACGGCATCGTGGCGCCGCGTGTTGTCGATCGGTCGATGTCGCAGCAGCTCGGCGTTCGCGGTACGTTCGTCACCGGGCTCCCGGTCGCCCGACAGCGGTGCGTCAGCGTTCGGTTGTTCGCCCAGATAGACGGTGGACGTGCAGGAGACGAACACTTCGCCGACCGCACGGGGTCGACGCTTGCGGGGCACGGTACCGGCGGTGTTCACATATCCTAGCGCCATTTTTGCGCACGGGTTACGCTGGCCAGCTGGCGGGGCCATCGGGGATCGTTCATCGTGAACGGGAACGTGACGAAACACACTCACGCACGCACACTAGTCGGGTTGTTTTTTTATTTCGAGTAAGGTTGGATGTCTTTAGGATGCTAATTGAACGGATGTAAGCAAAAAATCTGCAAAACCCATACAGGATGCATTATACAATTTCCTCCAAAAAATCTATCTTATACAGATGTCTGCTAAAGCGAATCGATTCAATCTTAATAGTTTCGTAAGTCTTCCTATCCGGCACACGTAGGCCATGCTTGAAGCAGTTCAATTCAGCTCAGTACTCACTTTCGCGAGCTGTCTTTGTTGGACTCTCGAATACCCGCAAACAAGCGCACCGTGAGCGAATGAAAGCGATAAGCGATTATCCACCTGCTTAGCGACAAAAATTGACGAACACCTTGCGGGTGAAAGTGCGATCGGAGCCGGCACTCGTTCGTCATTAGCCCTACGAACTAATTTATTCGCACCCACGTACCCACGAGCGCCGCACTTTTGGGAAGTACGGTGACCCACACCATAAAGACTTTCACCGCGAGTATGGCCGGGAGAGTATAGCAATAATTTAGCGATCACGTCCGATCAGTCATCGACCGAAAGCCCAACGCTTTTATGACGCTAATAATGTGATCGGTTACAGCGATCTTTTCGATGGTGGGAAAGGGACGTAGAGCGAATTGTGACTCATTTTGTCCGGTTGGTGAACCAAAAACCCGATCCACCCAAGAAACAGTGTTCGCCAGTGCTACATATTGCTGTGAGACTATGTGTAACGTTTTGAAAGCAAAACTTCTGTTTTGTCAGCCAAAAGTAGAACTAACATTAGTTTTCACGGAGAAAGTTATGTGATCTAGTGTCTTGATAAGCCAATCTTAGTGATGCTGAAGATCTGCTTCCAAGACTATCTTCAGCGAATGAAAATGACACTGAGCTTACTGAGGTAGCGAATGTACTGAGGATACTGAGCGTTTGGAGTTAAGAAAGACTCGAAGATGTTCTGTCTGAGTACTCATGCTTCATCGTTACAAGATGTGGTATGACCAAGGAACTTGAGTGTAGAACAGTATAGAGGAGCTACCTATCGCTTCAGGATTCAGATCACCAATGAAGTGACATCCTATAGTAATCGTGAAGCTAAGACACCCGATAACCCTATCGAAGTTGGCTGTGTTCGATGCCGTCGCGTGTCGCCTATAGATGTTATCGTCGGTGATTTGAGAATGTTTTAATAGAATGAATCAATATCTGCTGATGATTACTTAGGTATCTTTAAAGATCCTGGACAATATGATCCAGAAAGTATAGCTGTGAAGTTGGAGTTCATTTTGACGTTTAAGAATAGTTTTCCCGCAAAAAAGTGAAGCGACCTAGAACGTACCAGATAACAACGCACGATCACTGAACCTTCAAACTCCAACCAGCTCCCGGCCTAGCTGCTCTAATCCAAAGGTAATCATCATCAAGTCGTTTCACAAACGGACGAACAAAAGCGTTTACCTGCCCGTGTGCTTTGCGCAATTCGCACCGGCGGACAATTGCGATGACAGAACGATGACAGTTTGTCTGCGCGCCCTCTGGTGGACCGTACTCAGAACCTGAACAATGGAAGGTCAGGCTATCCCCGGGTGAAACGATTTGCATGCACGAGCTTGATCGCTGGGCGCTGGGTGATCTCACTGGCTCGCTGTAAGCTACGGCTATAAGCTGTACAGAATAAATCCATTTACACCAACGTGCGAGTGTGTGTGTTTTATCTTTTGTTCGAAGCAAACACTATACGCCCATACCAGGGAAAGATTAGACGTTAAAGGCTCACCGATAGCAGTAACATAACAACGGCCCAGGTGGGCTGGCTACCCTACCAACCTACATCGTCGGCGGTTGTTTGTAATGGGTTGTATTGTTACGTTGGCGGTTGGTCACACTCACACGCGCCCGCGCTCGCAATGCAGTTGAGTGCACCAGACCACGGAATGCATCGGCGAGCGAGCTGCACCAGACCACAAGGCGAGACTTTCTACTCTGAGCACCCTCCCCATTCAGCAAACGCACGGTAACAGCAAAGCGAAGAAAAAAAAAACTGCACCATTGGGTTTAAGGCCGTACCTTCATAGTTCACCGCCACACGCAAATCGCGGTTCGCGCACCATTTCGTCAATTGAAATCGCGGCCTGCGAAATGCGGCTGCGTCTTCGGCTAACGATTCTTCGACCCGAGCGAGCCTCGTTGCGTAACGCAGCGAGGGTGGATGGCGAAGAGGCTCCAGATTAGCACGGGGGAAAGAAAATTACGTTTACACGATCGCGTCCGTCGGGTCGGCGTCATAAAAGTGTGTACCTTCTGGGACAAACGCACACATACCGATCGTCTTCTTTTTGTTTGCGCCGTCAAAGGGTGCCAAAACGTCTCTTCGTTAGGCCGGCGTGTACGCAATCTTTTCAAACGATTGGTTGTACGTGCTTTGCTGCCTCTTTTACTTCGCTTTTTGTTGGTCCTTCGAACCGGTCGAAGCGACTGGAGCAAAGTGGCCAATTTTAGGTTACATGACGCCGTCTATCCCGTCTATGGGAGAAATGCTGGGTGCAAATATTTGCAAAGCAACACAACAGAAAGAAAATGCACATACACACGCTGAGAACAATGCGTTTCGGTGCGGAGAAATGCATTCGACACGACTCGACACTAACGATGCGCACGTCCAAATGTGCACGTACATGACGAAACGTCTTCGCGAGACGTAAGCCTAAGGCATAATTAGAACACGAATTGAAGACCGTAAACAGGGAATCTAATGAATCGTTTTAACAAAAAAGTCAGATCCAAATTGCTCATCTTACACACACACACACAATCGCATCTCCAGGGGGAAAGCAGTTACAAAAATTGCATAAACATACTGGCCTTCTCCCGGTGGTCGATCGTGTGGCCCGGGCGTTCCAATTTCCTCGTTGCGGCCAATTGATGAATTATTGAAAAATCGATAAAACACTTATTGGTACGCCACGGATGGAAAAAGTGGAAAATTGAAAAATCGTTATCAACCTCCGCTGTGGAGCAGTTTTGTTAGGCCAGCGAAGCAGCGAAACAAAAGCGAACGTAATCATCTCTAATTTCTTGTGCTGAGCTCGCCAACGCGAACGCTTTCGAGCGCGCGTGATCGATTCGTGATATTAAAAATTAATTAGAGAAACAAAACGCGAAAATTGCCGATACATTATGTTTCATTTTTTTTGTGATTGAGGGTGAGAAAACGAAACAAACAGTATTTCGTTTGAGTTTCCTTTTGACCGAAACTTAACCTCTTCATCCGAGGAAAGACTTATGGGGTAGTTGGTAAACGTCTTCCCGGTGCGATGGTGCACGTCATCGTCGTGGGTTCAAATCGCATTTGTGCCGTGCTCGATTCAGGAAAGAAGGACTTTATATTCTCGAAAGATTCAAGAAACACTATACACTAGAGACACTCACAGCATCCAAGTAAATTCTCTTGATGAGTCATTAATCTCCTGATGTTGATGAGTGTCCTTGCAATTCAAATTCAAATCAAAATTCCTACCTGGTCGGACGGAAACAGAATCTGATTGCGTCTAACCAGGCTGTAACCTTTAGCAGACCAACCTCTCACCATTAGAGCCGACTTCCTTTCCCAGCAGCAGAGACATCACTTGACATCTCAATTTTGGTGGGAAAATATGCCTTTTCCGTGGTTGTGTGCGTCGTTTTATCGTTTTATAATTCCAACCAACAAACCTCAAGACAATACCGAGCTGAGCGTCACCTTCTCCAATAATTACACCCTGCGTTACACTCTAGCCAGCTGGGCCTAGCTGCTTCACTAGAATGGCTTTAGGATGCGGATAATCCGCCCGGTGAGCTCACGCACAGCCACTACCGATTGTCGCTGACTTCGTACGCTCAAGGGAAGTAGCCGTCAATTATAATAAAATCAAAAGCTACCATAACCGGGTATGCGCGCCCTAATGGAGCCGTCGGAGCCGCCGAGCTTAACCTTGAACGCTTCTGTTCGTTCAGTCAGCAAGGCAGAAGGGTGACATCCTCATCAACCACTACTGTTCAGGTTCCATCGGCGTCATATTTGCCTACCGCCACGGTGAATTGGCCGTTGGGAGTCCCCAAAAGCCGTGCTGACGCTGGTGAGAAGAGAATGGATTGCATAACGGTGCGCTGTTATCCTAAAGGTCGACACTTTTGAAGTCACAGGCTCAGGCGCTATAGCAGCCGCTGGCCATGGAAGAGACAAGCACGAGTGTGTGTGTGCGCGCGCGCGCGCGGGAACGCGCCGGTTGGTGAAGTTGTCTTTCGAGGTTGGAGCCGTCTCGAGCCGTGTCAAAAAACCGGTTCCGAGAGGGTAAGAGAACTAGCTCATACGCAAAAACTCAGTAGCGGCGTTTTGCTAGATGAGCTGCAAAGGTATTGGTCTAGTGCGGTAGCGCTGCTGCATCCAAATTGGAGCTGGAAGAACACAAACACACGTGCAAGAAACGCCGATCGCCATGGATGATCCGTTAAAGGAAACCTGATCCAAATATTGAAACATGACTCAGAAGCGAGTTTTCGTTTGAGGGTCTCGCTTTGTCAATCGCCTCATCACGGCGCGTTGCGAAATCGCTTGACAAACAGTTTGATTGTCGTGCTGCGCTCATAACACCAGCCGTCCGGTTTTACTTTCGTACGAAATGTTCAACGCCGGCGAGACTTTGCACTCCGGTAATCAACCGAGAACGAACCACCAAGCGGGAAGTCGCTGAAAGGGTCAACATCACGGGTCATAAGCGGCCATTATCGGAGGAGTGGTGGCTGTGCATCATCGCCAGTGAAGCGTAGCTCCTGCCTCGAACACACCCAAAACGGATCGGACACAAACACAGCCTCTGCAGCTTGTGGTGGAATGCTTTCGCCTGCTTGGATGCACTTTCGATCGACAACCCTCCGGATGTTCTTTCTCTTTCTACAGTGCATTGGATCGTGGAGTTATAATGCTTGATTGAAGACGCTTACATCAGAGCAACGCACGGCATTGTCAATTGGACGCCATAAAGTACAATAAACTGTTGGAGGAGCCTTCCCATACGTCCGAGGGAACCAGCTCGTTCCAGAATCACACTCAACCACGAGGAAAGAACGTCTTTGTTACGTTGCGTGCGGTTGAAAGTAGACTCACTACAGCCAGATTATCGTCCGTGTACGCTTGACCTTTTCCCTTAGATGCCATTGCAAAGATCTTCCACGAATTCGAGGAATTCGCCTGTGTCGTTGTACAAGCACAGCTCAAACGATCTCATACTGGAAGAGTACTGAGAGGTTGTACACGGAGGTTTTTTTTGCTCTGGTGGGGCGTTCGTACGAACCGCTATTGGCATACCATCGACACTGATGCAGAACAAGTTTTTCGTGTTTGCCTTGAATCCGTACACAGCCCGATGCAAGCCGGTTACTAGCCGCTGTGCAGATCTTTCCGGGGGTATGCCGCCCGCCCATGTCGTAGCAACTTGGGCACTGAAATTGAGCGTACACATCCTCGATGATGTTTGGAAACCTCATTTCTAGACTGCCTCTGTGACACAGGGCCAATTTAATTACAGCGATGAGTAGGAGGTTTTCTCCCAAAGCAGAGCTATCTATTTCGTTTGGCTACACAGCTTTCGCTGGATCCATCCGACGACACAACGCAGCGTTCACACGTTCCACGCGCCGAGTGGAAACAAACCAGGAAGTGCACACCGCTGCCAAAGCCCGGGCCAATTTGGAACAACATGACCCAACACATCCGGCGTTCGTAAAGTGACCCGCCGTGATTCAACAGCTTTGAAAAGAATGTCCGCGCGGGTCTGGGAGTCCAGGGAAAGTTTTGAAAATAGATCTCCTTCAGCCGTTCAGTGGCTAATTAAAGCTACTTGCTACTGCGGCCAGTGACAAACGCGCGCACGATACACGATACGTACAGCATCGTACAGGAGCAGAGCGAAATCCGAATCGTAAACCCGTTTGCTCAGCTTCTGACGTTAATTGGTGGTGCAAAGACCCACACATGCGCCACACGATGCTGACGTCGTTTTGAGGCTAATCTATGCGACCTTGCAAGAAAGGAAAGAGGAAGTTAATTAGCACTCCGCCTGCTGAATAAACCTGCAGCCGTCCAAACTCCAGCCAAACCAGGCAAAGAACTTCAAAGAATGCTGTCGGGCCGAGATGGCGGACTTACAGAAATCGTTGCGTCCGGCCTTCAAGAATGATAATTAAAAAAGTGCTTCCCATTCACAACACGAGCTGGCACGACCAACATTGAGCGCGACCCAGTTCGTTTTGGAGAGCGGAAGGGCCCAAAAAGATCAATCAATATGGATCGGTTGAAATATCGTTGCACAATAAGGTCAGCGTTCTCCATGAGACATTCCATTCGGAGCTGTTTCCTTCTCCGGTTGGATGGTGGTTATTAAGCCACCCCCAATTCTTCGTTTCGCGTGTGTAGACATATTCTTGAGTTCGAACAGTGAATGACCCATTCCAATGATTACAATACTGGTCCCTGATTGCGACATTAATGAGTTTTGCTATGGGGTTTTTCATAAAAGTTACCATACTTTAATGTCATGTTCAGATCTAAAATCGAATCTCAGAATCCTACCCGTTTCTGATTTAGTAGACAAAAAGGATCCAACGTTCAAAATGGATGATCTAGGACACAAAAATTGCTGATCACGTTCGCGGAGTTGCATTCACTCAAGGGGTGTAGGACGCAATTGATCATCATCCAAAACACCATTTCTTCGCACATCTTGTCGCACACCTTTTTCACACCAAACTTCTTATTCCAAATAAACTTCATCTTTTTTTTTGCACGTGGAAGTTGTAAAAGCTGTCGCTGTAGCTAACAACATTTCTGCACGGACACACTCGTTACTAGCCGCTGTGCAGATCTTTCCGGGGGTATGCCGCCCGCCCATGTCGTAGCAACTTGCGCACTGAAATTGAGCGTACACATCCTCGATGATGTTTGGAAACCTCATTTCTAGACTGCCTCTGTGACACAGGGCCAATTTAATTACAGCGATGAGTAGGAGGTTTTCTCCCAAAGCAGAGCTATCTATTTCGTTTGGCTACACAGCTTTCGCTGGATCCATCCGACGACACAACGCAGCGTTCACACGTTCCACGCGCCGAGTGGAAACAAACCAGGAAGTGCACACCGCTGCCAAAGCCCGGGCCAATTTGGAACAACATGACCCAACACATCCGGCGTTCGTAAAGTGACCCGCCGTGATTCAACAGCTTTGAAAAGAATGTCCGCGCGGGTCTGGGAGTCCAGGGAAAGTTTTGAAAATAGATCTCCTTCAGCCGTTCAGTGGCTAATTAAAGCTACTTGCTACTGCGGCCAGTGACAAACGCGCGCACGATACACGATACGTACAGCATCGTACAGGAGCAGAGCGAAATCCGAATCGTAAACCCGTTTGCTCAGCTTCTGACGTTAATTGGTGGTGCAAAGACCCACACATGCGCCACACGATGCTGACGTCGTTTTGAGGCTAATCTATGCGACCTTGCAAGAAAGGAAAGAGGAAGTTAATTAGCACTCCGCCTGCTGAATAAACCTGCAGCCGTCCAAACTCCAGCCAAACCAGGCAAAGAACTTCAAAGAATGCTGTCGGGCCGAGATGGCGGACTTACAGAAATCGTTGCGTCCGGCCTTCAAGAATGATAATTAAAAAAGTGCTTCCCATTCACAACACGAGCTGGCACGACCAACATTGAGCGCGACCCAGTTCGTTTTGGAGAGCGGAAGGGCCCAAAAAGATCAATCAATATGGATCGGTTGAAATATCGTTGCACAATAAGGTCAGCGTTCTCCATGAGACATTCCATTCGGAGCTGTTTCCTTCTCCGGTTGGATGGTGGTTATTAAGCCACCCCCAATTCTTCGTTTCGCGTGTGTAGACATATTCTTGAGTTCGAACAGTGAATGACCCATTCCAATGATTACAATACTGGTCCCTGATTGCGACATTAATGAGTTTTGCTATGGGGTTTTTCATAAAAGTTACCATACTTTAATGTCATGTTCAGATCTAAAATCGAATCTCAGAATCCTACCCGTTTCTGATTTAGTAGACAAAAAGGATCCAACGTTCAAAATGGATGATCTAGGACACAAAAATTGCTGATCACGTTCGCGGAGTTGCATTCACTCAAGGGGTGTAGGACGCAATTGATCATCATCCAAAACACCATTTCTTCGCACATCTTGTCGCACACCTTTTTCACACCAAACTTCTTATTCCAAATAAACTTCATCTTTTTTTTTTGCACGTGGAAGTTGTAAAAGCTGTCGCTGTAGCTAACAACATTTCTGCACGGACACACTCACAACAAACAAACCGTCGTCATCGTCATCGTCATCGTCACACACCACAAATTATTACTTTTTACTTTCGCTTCACGTAAGAGCAAATCAACTACTGCAGCTCACCGAAAGCATGTTTTGTGCACTCGCAACAACAACTCAACCGACTCATTCACAAATCGACCCGCCGAAACACGATCGGAATCCGATCAAACCCACACACGTCATGCTGTAACTCGGCTCACGTGACGTACCCGGTTTTGTTGAGTAAATGTACAATTCGAATGTAAATATGGAAGGGTTCACTTTTTGATATCGTGCTTATCCGCTGGGAGAGAGTCTTGAGGCGTAGATTTCGCGTCTGACAGGGATGTCACACATCCTCCCGTTCGAAAGCCACACACTGCGACGATCGTCACTATTGCGTCAGTGGCGTTCGGGGCTATTTCCTATCGATCGTGATGCGCCGGGGTGTGCAATCGTAAAGACGGTTTTGATGCAATCCGGTATTTCTGGTTGGTGTATTTATCCGATTTGATATTTCAGCCCCTGCTTGCGCTCTTTCACACATCGGGCCGGTCTATGTGCGCGTCGGTTGCATCGTTCCGCTTCGTTCCCGCCGCTTGTGGGGGAAACTCGCGAGTTTCGAAAAAACCCTCCCCCCGAACCGATCATAATCGTCAACCATCCCTTTCGGTTGGCGTGACCAGGTGCTGTATGTTGCGTTGTGCTGACACACATACCACGGCAGCGCCCATCGTACGCTTTGTTGTGCGCGCAGAAGTTTAATTATGATCCGAACGTAACACACTGACACGTTCCACGCGAAGCAGGAAGAGATCTCCGATCTCCGGTCACGCCACTTGGCGTTAAGTTAGCAGAGAAAACATTGCAAAAAAAAAAAAGAACTGGCCCAGAGATTTAGATTTCAAACTCCCACTCGCAGCTGACAGATTGGCAGTAGAACTGCTTCACGTCCAGTGACATCACCGTCGTGGCTCTCTGTGTGTGGACAGTAACGATTTCACGGGGGCAGTACAAGACATTGACGAATTTTAAGCCACAAAATAAAACGAAACTGAAACATCACCAATCGAAACAAATAAACCAACCTACGCACGCACTGGGTCGCACACCAAAAGCCACTTCACTCACACGATCACACTTTGGCAAAAGAACGACCCGCAGTTGTGCCTTTGGCGGTCACGCTTTCGTATGTTTCGTTTCACATAGCTCGATGTGGGGCTCGCTTGGAGAGCTCAACATCCAGCACCGTCGAGTACACCGTCAACACAACGCTCGATGCAAGCGAAGCTTACCCGCGAGAGCCCGCGGAAGGTCACGTCCAGCAAACACCGACCGAGAGGCGAGTGGCGAAGTCTGGCTCACGAGCCGCAGACAAGAACCGCGACTGGCAGCATGCGCGGCGTGCGTACGCCGTCATGCGCGAAACAGTATTAAATCCCGCCCAGCGAACGCTGGCGAACGGGTCGCTCCGGTACCCCCGTTTAGGTACGCCGCGGTGTGCCATGGGTGTCAAAGGCAGCTCGTCTCTTCAACGGCATAATGAAAAATTTCGTGCTCACTATCAACGTCATCGTAAAACTACAGTAGTTCAGAAATAGTAAAATGAATAAAGTGAAATCTTTCTCTTATTCTCTTAAAACCCAATTATAATATTTTGCAAAAAAAAAGATATTACTAAACAGAATAGATAAATAGATATCAGTAATAAATCGTAGAACTAAGCAAGACGACCTAATCAATCAAAACAGTTAAATATTGCCTCTGCATGCCATTTGAAATATGTTCGTACTAACGAATGTCGCGTTATTGACGTTACTTATTTGTGTGACATAGGCTGTAATCAATATTAAATACACCGAAAAAGAACACTATGATCCGAGAAAAGAGTGAAAGAATCAAGCAATTTTAGTTTATAAAATGCAAACTGAAAACTGGTTCAACAAGAAGAAAAGTGAGTTTGACATCCCTGGCTCTTTGTACCAAACCGAGCAGCGCTTTACGCTTAGTAGAGAGAATTATCTCTCATTCGCTCTCTCGCCAAGGAATGCACTCTTCTCGCTCACTGTTTAGTACACGATCCGTACTATTTCTCTCTATTGAAGTGGCCTTCTCTCTCACTCTTTGTTTCTTCTCATCTCAGCGGAGATCTGGCAATCGATCGAAAAGAGGAGCGGAATTTAAAAGCTCTCAGCATCCAGAAATGCAACATCGAATTCCAAACTTGGCGGAAAAATGCCTCTGACAAACGACGTGCGTCTCACAACACTTAACGTTACTACAATCGATAACCCTTCAACTGACACCAGCTGGACTAGTACGGTGTGTGCCGTTTCATCCGCAATCTTTTCGTCATTTGGGCCATTCAAACAAGACTGACCATCATCAGGGCCCGAGGAGCTATAAACATTTGTCAATCATCTACTCTCCTTCGCGGTGACCGATTCCCAAACTTCTATCAACCGCTGACGGGCCCCTGACAAGAGGCAAATCATTCACGAACCGACCAGCAGCATGGGATGCCAATAATTGCATAAATCGCGTTCGGAATCGTTTTGCAACACGCAGCGGTATGAAACATCACACCCACTCCACGAGCAAGTTGGCAGAACGTGGAGTGGAGAACGCGGAGCGGAGATTTTTAATAAGCATCATCGAACCATCACTGCACGGTTGTCGGTCAGCTAATTTCAATCGCCGTGGCGTAGGAAGCAGCGGACCGCCAAAAGGCATTGCCAATGCCATTAGGATGATGCAAAAAAGAAAACGCCGAAACGCCGCACAAGAAGAAGCCGAAGTGGACCGAATCCGGGCATCGAGATCGATCGGGGCGGTGGTGGTGGATGCAGAACGAGTTTCTTGGAGCGCCAACCACGGTGCGACTTGCCGCGAGCTCACCTTGCACACTTTAACGGTGTCTGATGAGTCCGCTTACGCTCCCGTACACTGGAGAAAGGGAGAAGAGGGTAAACAGCGTTAGCCATTGGCTTGCTGAAGACTATCAGCCCTTCCAGACCGCATTTTTACTTACACGATAAAGTTCGGTCGCTTCAGGCCCATCGTGGCGGCCATCGAGGTCTGCTCCCGGTGCTGATCCTCCTCGTCGGAGATGTCGGTCCAGTCGGCACTGTTGCTTGTGTCACTACCACGTTCACTTGGTGGTGTTAAGCTCGCCAGCCCGGCCGTGGTACCGTACAGGCTGTTGGTGATTTGATCGGACGCGAGCGTGGTCGTCGATCCGCCGCCGACGTTGCGTCGATTCAGCGCCATACCGCGCACGTACTCCAGCCGCGAACCGATCGACTCGTAGCAGTTCGAGGAGATGAGCGAAACGGTGTCGGCCGCCGGTGCAGCCGGTGCCGGCCGGAGCCGCTGTGATCCGTACGATCGGCTGCGCTGGTACGCTTCGGTAGGCGGTTGGTTGGCACAGGAGGAAGTGTCCAGCTCGGCCGAGCTGCCACCACCGGCCGGATCGTCGTAGTCGACACCGTCCGCACTGCGGATCGTGTCGTAGATATTCTCCTCGTAGATGTTTTCCTGTCCGTGGGGCGATTTGTCCTGCAAATCGCCACCCGGAGGACTCGCCGGCACTTCCGCCGGTGCCGAGACGGCTTCTGGCGTGACGGTGTTGGTCGAGTTGGTACTGGAGTTTCTCGGTGGCAGTGGGATCTCGTCCGGTTTCGGTGGACGCGGCGGGATCTTGCTGTACTTGATCCGCTCGTAGTTGGACTGGTAGGTCACCTGCAGATGTTTTGGGAGCGTCTTCGGCGACGACGATAGGTTGCGCTTGGGTTGCGGTAGCGTCAGATCGTTGCGCGAATCTTCCCGCGCAGGCGGTAGCTCCGGCGGAGGATTACAAATCTCGTATGTGTCCTCTTCTCGGGGATCGTTTGCGGCGCATTGCTTCCGCGTGCTTGAAAGAACTTCGTGCTCGATCGATTCGTAGTTTTCGAACGATTCGTAGCTGTTGATACTGATGGTGTCGTCCGGTGTGAGATGCGCTTGTGGTACTAGGTTTTCACCCTTCCGTGGGATGCTCTGGTAAATGTTGTCGGATTCACGCTTCGATTTGTGCACGAACGACTCGATCTTGTTGGACAGCTCAGTTAGGTCGATCGTAATCGTTGGAGTTGAGCATGACCCGAGAGGAGAAGCTGCAACCGTCGGCAACGGTGGTATCTCTTCCGGACGTGTAACTACCTCGTAATCGTCCTCCAGACCAGACCGTTGCACTCTGGAGCGCTCGTTCAGACTCAACCGGCCCGTTGCACCACGCGAACACGGAAAGTGATGATCATCCATCGAGAGCGATTTGTTGATCACGACCGTGTTGACCGCTTCGACAATGTTTCGCTGACTAGCGTGTTTGCTACCCGTGTCCATTCCAGAACTACCG
>KZ071180.1:508950-520468 GCA_002091845.1 Anopheles cracens | reverse complement strand
TCTTGCTCCCGGTTAGCTGTCTCCGACTCGGTGAGCGTTAAATCGTTAAAACTTCTGGACAAATTATCGATCCTCTGACTAACGGCACTGATGGCTTCGAGGATCTTCTGCTCAGATGTGTCCGGTTCTGTGATAGGCGATACAGGCGGCTCGACAGTGATTTGTACCGTCGGAATATCTATCGAGGACACAAACGATATTCGCGATTCGGTACTGTTCTTTCTGTCACTATCCTCCTCCCGGATACGCATAATGTCATCGGACTTCTCACTCGGTGTCACTGTTTTCTTGGAGGATCGAAACGTAAAGCGTTCGTAAATTTTCGACACGGTGCTTTTGATATTCTTCTTCTCCTTCGCCTGCTTTGGTGGGACAACTTGTTCTTGTTGGGGGCTTTGTTTTTCGGACTGCTCACTACTATGTGCACTGTATGTATCTGAGTATACCGTGATTGTTGTTTCTCCGGCGCAGCTACCATCGTTTGAGTGAAGTTCTCCAAAATTAAATTCTTCTTCTGTTTCTTGCACCTCCTTACAGCTGGGCGACGGATGAAGCGTGCTTATGCTGGTGTCTCCACTCGATTCGACTGCACCATTCCGTTCAGGGGTCACCGTCATCCAGCTGTGCGTTGGAACAGGTTCTCCAATAGTTAGTTCACGCATTGAGTGAAGCGTTCCAACGCTAGTATCTCCATCCGACATCACTACCTCTTCTACAGGAATTTCACTTGCTTGGAGCGTACTCTCCGATGAGATACTCTTGATGGATTGAAACAACGGAAGATGATCCGTTCGCTTATGCTCATCAGGTGTTTGCTTTGGTGAACCGATAACTTCTCCGTGATTACTAAGCACAACACTATCGTCGGACAGATTCTGAGCGGCAAAAACATCGTCCACGCCTACTAACTTCCCGAGAGTAGACCCATCAACGGTACATTCCGCCTTCTGCAGGTATCCACTCTTCTCTGTGGCTTTACTTTCTATCTCGATTACACACTCGTCACTCGATACCGGGCGACTAGAGCTCTTCTTCGATCGGATGTCCTTCGTCTTCAGCAGCACCTGTTCGCTTTTGTCCGGTACCTTCGGTTTGCTGCGTCCCGGCGGTGGCTTGCCCGTATCTCCGTGACCGGCAGCTGTCGCCCCACCGCTCTCGGTGCGCCGCTGAGCACGGGCGTGATGGTGCACGTTCGGCTCAAACATCTCCAGCACTTTGCGCACTCCGAGTGAACCGCGTCCCGTTTCCCAGTCCGGCCGTCGATATATGTTCTTCCGCAGACTGGGCCGTTTCTTCAGACCCGTTTTGCGTATCGATGAGTTCTTGCTCGAAACGGACGAGATCTCGTCGGAGCTTTCGTCCGTCCGGTTGCCGGAGGAGGTGGCGTTGGAATGTTTCTTCCGCAAGCTGCTCCGCGCGCCACTGCCACGACCCGTCGCGCCTGTAAACCCGTACCCCACTGCAGTGTTTCCCTCGGTGCCGGGATCTTCCAGCACTTTGTACGCCACATTGCCACACTTGTGAAGGTAGCCGCCGCACTTTTTAACCTGCTCCAGCAAACCGGCATCCTGCTGGATCATCTGGTTGAACTTGCTCGTCAGCGCCGCCACTTTCGTGCCGTTGCAGGCCAAGAGCTTCCGGTTGTACGGTGAGATGTTGTTCAGGAAGCTTATCTTGCGCGTCGGAGTGTTGCACTTTCGTCCCAGCGAGGATGTGCTGGAAGGCCGGACGGAAGTAACCGGGGTGGACGTGATGGCCGCAGCATCTTCCTCAACGACATCTTTGGAATTGGTTTGGCGGACGGAACAGTCTGTTGACTCGTCTTGCAACGGCTCGTCCGTCGTTTCGCTCGGCACGCTCTGTATGTCCACATCGATGAAGCTGTTCACGTAGTTCTCCGTCCGCAGTGGCATTTTGACGCCCTGTTCCTCCTGGGTCAGTGCACGAATACCGAGCACCTCCGTTCGACGAGCCCAGTGGATGCGGTTGCCGCTGGGGGTGGATACAGCGAGCGGGAACGAGTCTCTCGTGCCAGATCCCGCTGATCCCCACGCCTACTAACTTCCCGAGAGTAGACCCATCAACGGTACATTCCGCCTTCTGCAGGTATCCACTCTTCTCTGTGGCTTTACTTTCTATCTCGATTACACACTCGTCACTCGATACCGGGCGACTAGAGCTCTTCTTCGATCGGATGTCCTTCGTCTTCAGCAGCACCTGTTCGCTTTTGTCCGGTACCTTCGGTTTGCTGCGTCCCGGCGGTGGCTTGCCCGTATCTCCGTGACCGGCAGCTGTCGCCCCACCGCTCTCGGTGCGCCGCTGAGCACGGGCGTGATGGTGCACGTTCGGCTCAAACATCTCCAGCACTTTGCGCACTCCGAGTGAACCGCGTCCCGTTTCCCAGTCCGGCCGTCGATATATGTTCTTCCGCAGACTGGGCCGTTTCTTCAGACCCGTTTTGCGTATCGATGAGTTCTTGCTCGAAACGGACGAGATCTCGTCGGAGCTTTCGTCCGTCCGGTTGCCGGAGGAGGTGGCGTTGGAATGTTTCTTCCGCAAGCTGCTCCGCGCGCCACTGCCACGACCCGTCGCGCCTGTAAACCCGTACCCCACTGCAGTGTTTCCCTCGGTGCCGGGATCTTCCAGCACTTTGTACGCCACATTGCCACACTTGTGAAGGTAGCCGCCGCACTTTTTAACCTGCTCCAGCAAACCGGCATCCTGCTGGATCATCTGGTTGAACTTGCTCGTCAGCGCCGCCACTTTCGTGCCGTTGCAGGCCAAGAGCTTCCGGTTGTACGGTGAGATGTTGTTCAGGAAGCTTATCTTGCGCGTCGGAGTGTTGCACTTTCGTCCCAGCGAGGATGTGCTGGAAGGCCGGACGGAAGTAACCGGGGTGGACGTGATGGCCGCAGCATCTTCCTCAACGACATCTTTGGAATTGGTTTGGCGGACGGAACAGTCTGTTGACTCGTCTTGCAACGGCTCGTCCGTCGTTTCGCTCGGCACGCTCTGTATGTCCACATCGATGAAGCTGTTCACGTAGTTCTCCGTCCGCAGTGGCATTTTGACGCCCTGTTCCTCCTGGGTCAGTGCACGAATACCGAGCACCTCCGTTCGACGAGCCCAGTGGATGCGGTTGCCGCTGGGGGTGGATACAGCGAGCGGGAACGAGTCTCTCGTGCCAGATCCCGCTGATCCCGCCGCAACTCCAGCAGACCCAATGCAGTGGCGCTTCTCTACCAGCTGTCGTTGCACGTCCCGGTCGGGGCTGAGAAGTGCCGCATGGGACGTCCGCTTCGGTGCCTGAATGGATTGGTTGTCGACGTCCTTCCCGGTCCGGACACTCTCGGTAACGTCCAGCGTCACACGACGCCTGCCCGACCGGCTAATGGAACCGTTCCGATGGAACCGTGTGGCCGCTTTCGGTGAGGGTGACGCTCGAAGGGCCGCCGTCCGGGCAGCTGCTCCAGTGGGTGCGCCGATCGTGGCACTCTTCGCCTTCCTCACCAAACTATCGACCGACGAGCCAGCGGTAGGATGGTGCGCCCCGGACAGGAGCCGATTGTTCCAGAACTGCCGCAACCGTTGCACACTGTACGACGGGTACTGCACCGGGCACGAATCCTTGGACGCATCGGACGACGAGTGGGTACTGCTGGCGCTGCTCTCCGTGCTGGAGGACCTCACTTCGCTCTTCACGTCTCGTTTGCTGCTGTCGAACGCTGTTTGCTGTTCGGATGTCTTCGCTTTCTTCAACGTTGGAGTCTCGGTGTACTCCCCGTCCGCCTTCGACGCTGCGGTAGTGTTGCTACCGAACAGGTAGAACCGCTGGATGAAGCTGGACACCTTGCGCGTTTCCTGCTGCTGCTGTGGGTCTTTCTTCGGAGGGTTCGGTCGCTTCTCACCGGCCACCGGCGTGCTGGGACTGCTCGTGATATGCATCATTGCATGCCGTCAGACGGTTCAGCGTTGATTTATGCGACCTAAAAGTACACAGAAATAGAGTACACAGTCAGTAACTTCGTTCGGTGATGGTTGGGCCACACAACAACGAACCACCTTTCGCAGGTGAAAGCTTTTCTTCATCCTTGACGACCGACCCCAGACGAACAAAGTCACGGCCACGCGTTACCACTAATTGACCGCGTGTGAGCCACTCACATCTCGTGGCGCCCAATGTGTAGCGCTTCATTTCCGATTCGCCATTCAGCCTCACTGCACACTTCGAACCACAAATGCCGGGCGTTAACGGATGTACAACAAATCCACCAACCGGTGTCGGTGTGCATTACATCCCCCACTCCACAAGTAAAAAAAACCAACTGATGCTTATTAACGATGCACTCTATCTGCTCGCCGTCCGTGCAAAGCTTTTAGCGAAATGACCGTCTCGATCGACCCCCAAAACCGTTCCAGTTCCTTTTTTGCATTCCGGAAGGGTCATGCGTGACACGCAATTATGCAATTTGGGTCGACTAATTTCGACTAATAAAGCAAGCAAAGCCCCGCGGCACCGCATATAGCCGACATCTTTCTTGCGAAGAGGACTGATTTATTTGCATTACGAGTGTGGCCGTGCGATGCGATTGTCAGTGGATGTGGTGGTGGTGACACCTTTGAAAGATGATATCCTCGCCGAAGGTAGCCAATGAACCGTGTGTTCTTTCACGGACTGGAAATACCCCTTCTTTTGTGAGTGTGTGTTGTGTGTACCGCTGGAGAATACGTTGTCCGGCGCAGGTGTGATCAGTATGCAAAAATCGAACATCGACAATAAGGCCACCAACCGGGTGTCGTTGGCTCGTGATCAGTTTCGCGCAAGATGGACATATTAATGGCGAGCTAATAGCGTCCCCAAGAGGGTCACACGATTCTCGAACGATCCGAAAGTGGACATCCTCAAATGTCTGCAAATCACCTTGAACGGAAGTCCTTGTTGAAGCTAGTTTAAATTCCCCGGAGTAACTTCTGCAGATCACCATGTTTTGAAGCACCGCATGTCTGACCCTCCAAAAACTCCAACGCACGATAATGATCGGTAGCACTCGCGAGCGGTGCATTATGAACTTTGAGTAGATTGCACACGCGGGTTCAATTTCACCCGGTCACTTTTTGGCGAACGTTTACTGACGTAGGGCACCCCGTGATCTTCGCGCGGCTCGAGCACTAGGCGGACGCAGCAGTAAAATTGGACGCATTATTCCATTTTGCTCTTCATATTCACACTCCCGCTAAACCTGAGCTTCCCAGGGATGCTCCGAGCCGTGTCAATGGCCGCCGCCGAAAAAAAACCCATGTTTTTCTCGGTTTCGGTGAAATGGAAAGTGTCTGAATTTTCCATGCACCGCGCCATCCTCCAGGCGTTCGCGCTCGTGTTTGGCGCGGGTGTAGAGCGGACGACAAGTTTGGCTTCACTCCTACCGGCCTTCCGCCAGCCCCGCCAGTGTGAGGAGAGTTCATTAGAATTGATTGCTCCGGTAATAATGGGTAGCCGCAGAAGCAATGCAGAATAAGCCCCCGGCCCACACCAAGATGCGTCCGAAAAGTCAAAGTGTTGGCGAGCGCGATGCGTGAAAGTTTCGACACTGGCGGTCATCACTTTGCGCCCGCCGGAAAAACTCGGCGAGGTGGTTGTTGGTCGTTTACTTTCTCCAGCTGCGCAGCCGGAGTTTTCCGTCGTGACCTTCCCGGCGACGAGCTAATGGCGGTGGATCTTGCGGCGACCAGCTCTTGGAGCGGGAGTTGCGCGACTGCGACAAGGAAGTGGACGTTTGCGGTTGAGATAATAAATGAAATTGACACGCTCGTTTCGTCTTTGGCTCGGTTTGCTCTGCCATTGTCCCCGGGCCCTGGGTATGGGTAGGGTCCGCACAGATCTTTCTCTCTATCTCCAGCCATGCCGCACCACTTACGTGCCATTGGCGTCATTGGCGGTCATTGGGCCTTTGATGGGAGAAAATGTGTGTGTGCAGAGAAGTTTTCACGTCGGTTTTGCGAGTCTTCTCGACAAATGTACGCGAAAATTCACAGATTTTGGAATTTCGTAGTTCGCGATTACAACCGTCTATCTCCGCGTGCGCAAGGTTTTAAGACATTCCAACGACTAGAGCTTCCGAAATCACAACCACGTTTTCCTTCGATAGTAGTAACGTTCAATGCAGTTAAGAAAAAATACTTTCGTCGCTCATTCCTCACCGTAATGGTGCTTATTTGCGTTGTGCTTCATCAAATTACTTCATGCTTCATACTGGCAGGAACGACGTATCCGAGAAATCGACCAATTATTGTATTTTTCAGCACGAACTACCTCCAACAACACCAGCAACGGAAAGTGACATCATTTATTGACAATCGGAGCTCGTACTCGAGACATCTCGAAGTCGTTATCAACATCGGAATTGCCTCCAAATGAATGTGCTCCACAGCAAAAGAGCCGTACAAAACACAGGAACAAACAGTGCGCTCCCCCCACACTTGTGAACTTACTATCGGTTACGCTTAAAATATGCTCCAAATCGCTTCTGTTTTTTGTTTTCGCGATGTTGGAAACAAAATTTGATGCAGCTCTTCACCTAATAACGCCTTCCGGTAGTCCCAGCCATCCATCCGCCCCATAAATGGGCCGCATTCATCGTTGAACCCCGTGCAGCCACAAGTGGAGTCGCGATTAGTTCGACCGCTTTCGACGTGGTGCATCGCAACAAATTAATTTTAATGCGAGCTAAAACGAGCAGCCAGCGTACGGTGGTCTCCGCGCCGGGCATGCCAGCGCGCTCCGTACATACGTGATCAGCTTCTTCTCGAGCGCGCGGTGGAGAGAAGCAAAATTGCATCTTTGTTTCGCGACTGCGGGGATGCAGAACTCCGGTCCGTGGCTGGCAAAACCGGTCGCACCGCGCCCGAACGCATACGCGAACAATAACCAAGCGAGATTGTTATTATTTTCGAACCCAACTCGACTTGGGTTGGTGGGTTTATCGTTCGCGCAAAGTCACGCAAAGTTTTGCGCGCGCGGCAGATCGCACTTTGTAGATCCGGTGTATCGAGGGACGAGAGACTTAAGAACTCGGGTGCAAACGAGCGAAAACAAACGAGCTGAAAGAAATGATCGTCCGAGTCAATGGAATGGAAAGTGGTCAGAACTGAGCGGAGCTTATGGGGCGTGCACGAGAAGTTCTTCTTGGGTTTGCTTGGTTACGACTTGGTAACTGTAGTTTATCATACAGTCTGCTCTCAGTTGCATGTTGCTCATCTTGATTACAACGACTGCGCGCAAAACGGTTGCTTCGCATCAAGATATTCAAAGTCAGCCACTAACTTTCCAAAAATTGTCCCTCCTGGCGATGTGAAACCTGCAGAGACAAACATTGCAACAGCAGTCTACAAACTGTTTACCACCAAACACTAATCGTCGTTGTCGCAGTAGGAGCGCAGTTGAGTGGACGCGTGCGTAATCTTGTTACCGGTGTTGAAGAGTAGTAGCGAATGTTTGCGAAGCACTGCAGAGCAGCATGATCAAGCGTGAAACATCCTCTAGGTGCAAGAAACGCATTCGCTCTGTGTGTACTGTTTATCTGAATCAATATTTGTACGATCCGCGAGCGTATAGGTCACGTACAGGTGGAGGCCGTTGGGAAGTTTTGGTGGGAGATTTTAATAATGTACGTAAACAGTTCCAACTACTGGGACTTACTAGATATTACGTGATACCTGGAGTATCCTGAATGAAATTAAAACTATCTAGACTCTTAATCGTTGTGGTGATAGTTAATTCTTGCTAAAGATGAGCTGGTTATGTCAAGACTTGAACCCACGACATGTTCTGTGCGAAACCCATGCACTTACAGATGGCTCTACGAGACCCCCGCCTCTAGTGAAGCCACTAATGGGCCTATATATTCTATAGCAACCAATTATCAGCTGCAACCAACGGTTGATTTGGTAACCGCGCCTATCTACTAAGTTCTACTTTGATTATATATCGCACTGTGCAATAAAACTATAGGAATGCTGCCACACTTAGCCGCTTTGATTGACGGTATTATACCACGTCCTCCAGCCGGTAGAGTAACACCTCTTGATGATGCCTATTAATGCCGAACACAATGGGCTGTGCGTGATAGTATGCCACAATCTCGCCTTACAAGGCATAACTCATCCACGTGTCAACCAGCTAGGCCACTATAGCCTCATCTCAATCCGAGGTGTCGATGTAACAGACGGGTGCGGGAGGTAGGAGTGTCTCTCTTCCCTAGGCAGATGCGTGTCTTGGCAACACGCGCCCGATCGCACAGCGGCGGTGCGGTGCATTTGCAACCTTGTACCCAGCCGAGAAGGAGAAGAGCAAGTTGTGCATCACGTGAGAATGGGTAACATAACCCTTCAAAATTGCACCGCCGCCCGATCAGGACGGGCAGGGCTTAACGCCACTCGGAATTGGAAGAAAATAACGCTATAGACGGGAAGATTCCCACGAAGAATGGTTCGAACTGCGGTGGGGTTTGGTTTTTCTCGTCCCCCCTCACTCAACCCGACTGTGAAAAGTTCACGTAACCTTCTCCTCTGCCTCGATAGCAATTATCGTTGCTACCTTGCAGCAGCAACAACAACAACAACACCCGTAATTAAGGTGATCTGCTTGTGCTGAGGGCGTTGACAAGGTATGGCAGAGTTACCGTTGAGAAAATGGAGCTCGAAGATCGAAGACAACGAGAGAAAAAAAATAACTGGAACGTACTTTCCAAGCTCGCATCTGGATGTTGGAGGACATTTTCGGTGACCGGCTCTAACTTGTCCACGAAGAAAAACACGATTAGACCCGTTTGGACACGCACGGCACAGACAATTTGGAGCGGCGCGTAGTGTCGCCTTGAGCTGCCACGGTGGAGTTGATAGACGGGCGACTCTCCCTTCTCTGGCTCCGGAGCTGTCGGACATCTCCGAAGGACGCCGGTTGAGTCGAGCGGGATTTATTTTGTTTATATGTTAAACATGCAACGAAACATGCTTTAGCAGCACGTCCCTCAGAGTGAGCATGGGCCACAACCACCACGTGAAAGAGCCAGAGAAATGGGGATAACCTATTTAAAACTGTTCCTCCTCACAGCTTGGTTCCATCGCCGCGGCACGTGCCATTCATTCTTAACATTGCAGTGCGCGATGGAATTCTTGCCGTACTAGCCCTACCCGTACCGCCGAATGTAGCGTCTTCGCACGTCGGTGTTAATTTACCTAGCGGTGCTTTCGTTTTTGACACACGAGTGGCTCTAGCACATGGAACAACCAGATCCGGACGCCCTTCTGGAGCTTCCCGTCTGGGCAGAGCACACGATGAATCACTACAGCTTACATTAGTGGCTTCAGCGATACGTGGCGTCTCGATCGGGTCGTCTTATCTGGGTCAACAAATAGTATCGAACCAGGGGCATACCTTCGTTCAAGGCGTCACCGCGCTACGTCAGTGAAAGGTTCCTTCTGGTAGACAGAAGCGCCTGGTAGCTAAATTTATCTGCGTGTTTACAAACAGCAACTGTGCACCACGCTGGCTACCGCCACCGTGCGATAAGACGAATTTATTTGCCAGGGGAATCCAGGGCATCCGCGCGGACCAGCTGTTTTACATTGTACGGAGGTGTTGAGTCACTTTTCGGGAGTGACGTGAAACGATAGTTCGTTGAGGTAATACTTGGAATGCCGTTCTGTTTGTGCGCATCTCCCAAGAGACTCTTTAAATAAACGCTCTTTAAAATTAGTATGCAAATTATCATAATAACCAGCTCCAATGGCCATAATGAAGCAACACGTGTCATTAGTCGCGTTATGCATCCCACGGGAGAAATAACTTACTGACAAGCCTAAACTCGACAAGATTACGCACTGCCATATTTCACCATTCCGTATGTAAATTTCTCATCCCAACGCGATGCCCTTTACCGCACGAGAAAACGGACCTGCTGCTGCTCCGTAAATCGTCCAAACAAACCAACGGAGCGAGGGCCCATCGAAGAAATTTCTCCACGCCGACAGCACGGCGTAGCTTTCACGGTTCGTTGCGCCACGTGTGAAAAATCACGCACCTGTGCCTGCACACTATCGAACACGAAACTATTCGAGCCATGCGAAGAAAGCAGGGACTTCAACGCCGTAGGACATCTGGTTTCAGGATATGGTTTTCGGTTTAATATGACATCGAATGCGGTCGGGCGGTCGCCGCTCTGTGAAATGGGGATCCCGCTGATGTGTTATTTATGAGGAATCAGCTTCGGTGTGAATGGATGAAGCACCACCGTTGCTGCAGTTGGGGTGTGGGAATTTATCGCTCGGTGCTTGATTTAGCCCCTTCATTGGGGCGAGTTGCATAAGCCGTTGGACTGAACCGACAGAAGTCAATAGTCAGTCTTGTTATCGAATAAAAATGGACAGTAAGTGGATTCTCGACATGATCCTACGCCAGTAGGTGGCTCTAGCAATAGTAGAACCAAAGGAGAGCGATGATAGTGTACATACGATTAACAATATCATCAGGAGCCGGCATCAGGCACTGATACTATCGACGAGAAAATCAACATTGCCCATCCAATATTTGCACAATCGATTAGATAACAACGCTTTAGTTTGCTGTCAGCTGTCGAAAAATCACAATCAATTGCATGCGGTGTTGGTGTTTCTTCGAAAATTTCCCTTATACGGTTGTTTGCTTTGGAATCCCGCCAGTACAAGGATGACTGATTTGAGTACAAGGAGGTTTGATTACACAGCTGTCTGGATTGGAGTTAATCCGTGCGGAGATCTAATTTATCTATTAGACCGATCGTAGTTCTGAACGTTCATAGAACTTATCAAAAATAAGTATTGCAACTGGCCCTTGTTGCAACTCGCAA
Organism: Anopheles cracens; assembly: GCA_002091845.1. Lineage (NCBI taxonomy): Eukaryota > Metazoa > Arthropoda > Insecta > Diptera > Culicidae > Anopheles > Anopheles cracens. The sequence goes on along the minus strand of KZ071180.1, from coordinate 509,585 downwards.
TATCGTTATCGTTGCTTGAATCACATTTGGAACCGAAACGCATTTTCGCTTTCATCACACTTCCACCTCAATTAGCGGTTGTCCATACCTGGAACACTTCTGATGACAAATCTGGACATTCGTTGGACCCGTTTTGGACGATGACGCGTTGGTCGGAACTGGCGATGGAAGTCTTCTTGCTCGACCACATCACCCCCTCCCTGTCGTCCAACGCCACGGTATTGGAACTTCCAAACCGGACGTTGACGATGCAACTTAAGCACGCACCGATTGACCACGACAATTCCACACTAGCGACGATTATTTATGGTTGATGTGGAGGAGAAATGATGCAATTTTCCAAATCACTCTCACTTAAAACTAAACGGTGCTATAATACGCACACAAACACACGCAAGGACACTAGGCTATTAGTTAATCACACCATAAACCGAGCCTTGTCAGACGCACGGGACAAGGATCTACGTACGTTCACAGATCCGTGCACACTCACACTAACACACACCAGAATGCTGCTTCTCGCAGTGCGTTGATGATGCAGAACGCTACCACCACACTGTCACTAACCTTTCGATGATCGTCGCTCGTCCGGATTCTTGTGTGGTATCATCGCTTCTTCATCAATCTTCTCTTTG
>KZ071180.1:467004-508940 GCA_002091845.1 Anopheles cracens | reverse complement strand
CACAACCGGATCGCGAGGTTGATAATGACCAGCGATCGGATGAGTAATATGAGATCGAATGCGGTCGGGCGGTCGCCGCTCTGTGAAATGGGGATCCCGCTGATGTGTTATTTATGAGGAATCAGCTTCGGTGTGAATGGATGAAGCACCACCGTTGCTGCAGTTGGGGTGTGGGAATTTATCGCTCGGTGCTTGATTTAGCCCCTTCATTGGGGCGAGTTGCATAAGCCGTTGGACTGAACCGACAGAAGTCAATAGTCAGTCTTGTTATCGAATAAAAATGGACAGTAAGTGGATTCTCGACATGATCCTACGCCAGTAGGTGGCTCTAGCAATAGTAGAACCAAAGGAGAGCGATGATAGTGTACATACGATTAACAATATCATCAGGAGCCGGCATCAGGCACTGATACTATCGACGAGAAAATCAACATTGCCCATCCAATATTTGCACAATCGATGAGATAACAACGCTTCAGTTTGCTGTCAGCTGTCGAAAAATCACAATCAATTGCATGCGGTGTTGGTGTTTCTTCGAAAATTTCCCTTATACGGTTGTTTGCTTTGGAATCCCGCCAGTACAAGGATGACTGATTTGAGTACAAGGAGGTTTGATTACACAGCTGTCTGGATTGGAGTTAATCCGTGCGGAGATCTAATTTATCTATTAGACCGATCGTAGTTCTGGACGTTCATAGAACTTATCAAAAATAAGTATTACAACTGGCCCTTGTTGCAACTCGCAATATCGTTATCGTTGCTTGAATCACATTTGGAACCGAAACGCATTTTCGCTTTCATCACACTTCCACCTCAATTAGCGGTTGTCCATACCTGGAACACTTCTGATGACAAATCTGGACATTCGTTGGACCCGTTTTGGACGATGACGCGTTGGTCGGAACTGGCGATGGAAGTCTTCTTGCTCGACCACATCACCCCCTCCCTGTCGTCCAACGCCACGGTATTGGAACTTCCAAACCGGACGTTGACGATGCAACTTAAGCACGCACCGATTGACCACGACAATTCCACACTAGCGACGATTATTTATGGTTGATGTGGAGGAGAAATGATGCAATTTTCCAAATCACTCTCACTTAAAACTAAACGGTGCTATAATACGCACACAAACACACGCAAGGACACTAGGCTATTAGTTAATCACACCATAAACCGAGCCTTGTCAGACGCACGGGACAAGGATCTACGTACGTTCGCAGATCCGTGCACACTCACACTAACACACACCAGAATGCTGCTTCTCGCAGTGCGTTGATGATGCAGAACGCTACCACCACACTGTCACTAACCTTTAGATGATCGTCGCTCGTCCGGATTCTTGTGTGGTATCTTCGCTTCTTCATCAATCTTCTCTTTGCACACACACATACACACACACACACACACGATAGAGATCAGGAATCACAACCGGATCGCGAGGTTGATAATGACCAGCGATCGGATGAGAGAAGGTGCTAAATCCATCACCACCGTCAGCATACACCGCATTCTAGACTCCACCGGCCAGCGCGCCATCTTTGGATGAGACATCGATGGGGGAGCAGCTCGGAATCAAACAAAGATCGGCCGCAGGTAGGTTGGTAGCGCACCGAGAAGATCACGCCAAAAATCACCGCATCGATTAAACTGTTCCTCCTCACAGCTTGGTTCCATCGCCGCGGCACGTGCCATTCATTCTTAACATTGCAGTGCGCGATGGAATTCTTGCCGTACTAGCCCTACCCGTACCGCCGAATGTAGCGTCTTCGCACGTCGGTGTTAATTTACCTAGCGGTGCTTTCGTTTTTGACACACGAGTGGCTCTAGCACATGGAACAACCAGATCCGGACGCCCTTCTGGAGCTTCCCGTCTGGGCAGAGCACACGATGAATCACTACAGCTTACATTAGTGGCTTCAGCGATACGTGGCGTCTCGATCGGGTCGTCTTATCTGGGTCAACAAATAGTATCGAACCAGGGGCATACCTTCGTTCAAGGCGTCACCGCGCTGCGTCAGTGAAAGGTTCCTTCTGGTAGACAGAAGCGCCTGGTAGCTAAATTTACCTGCGTGATTACAAACAGCAACTGTGCACCACGCTGGCTACCGCCGCCGTGCGATAAGACGAATTTATTTGCCAGGGGAATCCAGGGCATCTGCGCGGACCAGCTGTTTTACATTGTACGGAGGTGTTGAGTCACTTTTCGGGAGTGACGTGAAACGATAGTTCGTTGAGGTAATACTTGGAATGCCGTTCTGTTTGTGCGCATCTCCCAAGAGACTCTTTAAATAAACGCTCTTTAAAATTAGTATGCAAATTATCATAATAACCAGCTCCAATGGCCATAATGAAGCAACACGTGTCATTAGTCGCGTTATGCATCCCACGGGAGAAATAACTTACTGACAAGCCTAAACTCGACAAGATTACGCACTGCCATATTTCACCATTCCGTATGTAAATTTCTCATCCCAACGCGATGCCCTTTACCGCACGAGAAAACGGACCTGCTGCTGCTCCGTAAATCGTCCAAACAAACCAACGGAGCGAGGGCCCATCGAAGAAATTTCTCCACGCCGACAGCACGGCGTAGCTTTCACGGTTCGTTGCGCCACGTGTGAAAAATCACGCACCTGTGCCTGCACACTATCGAACACGAAACTATTCGAACCATGCGAAGAAAGCAGGGACTTCAACGCCGTAGGACATCTGGTTTCAGGATATGGTTTTCGGTTTAATATGAGATCGAATGCGGTCGGGCGGTCGCCGCTCTGTGAAATGGGGATCCCGCTGATGTGTTATTTATGAGGAATCAGCTTCGGTGTGAATGGATGAAGTACCACCGTTGCTGCAGTTGGGGTGTGGGAATTTATCGCTCGGTGCTTGATTTAGCCCCTTCATTGGGGCGAGTTGCATAAGCCGTTGGACTGAACCGACAGAAGTCAATAGTCAGTCTTGTTATCGAATAAAAATGGACAGTAAGTGGATTCTCGACATGATCCTACGCCAGTAGGTGGCTGTAGCAATAGTAGAATCAAAGGAGAGCCATGATAGTGTACATACGATTAACAATATCATCAGAAGCCGGCATCAGGCACTGATACTATCGACAAGAAAATCAACATTGCCCATCCAATATTTGCACAATCGATGAGATAACAACGCTTCAGTTTGCTGTCAGCTGTCGAAAAATCACAATCAATTGCATGCGGTGTTGGTGTTTCTTCGAAAATTTCCCTTATACGGTTGTTTGCTTTGGAATCCCGCCAGTACAAGGATGACCGATTTGAGTACAAGGAGGTTTGATTACACAGCTGTCTGGATTGGAGTTAATCCGTGCGGAGATCTAATTTATCTATTAGACCGATCGTAGTTCTGGACGTTCATAGAACTTATCAAAAATAAGTATTACAACTGGCCCTTGTTGCAACTCGCAATATCGTTATCGTTGCTTGAATCACATTTGGAACCGAAACGCATTTTCGCTTTCATTCTTTAAAATTAGTATGCAAATTATCATAATAACCAGCTCCAATGGCCATAATGAAGCAACACGTGTCATTAGTCGCGTTATGCATCCCACGGGAGAAATAACTTACTGACAAGCCTAAACTCGACAAGATTACGCACTGCCATATTTCACCATTCCGTATGTAAATTTCTCATCCCAACGCGATGCCCTTTACCGCACGAGAAAACGGACCTGCTGCTGCTCCGTAAATCGTCCAAACAAACCAACGGAGCGAGGGCCCATCGAAGAAATTTCTCCACGCCGACAGCACGGCGTAGCTTTCACGGTTCGTTGCGCCACGTGTGAAAAATCACGCACCTGTGCCTGCACACTATCGAACACGAAACTATTCGAACCATGCGAAGAAAGCAGGGACTTCAACGCCGTAGGACATCTGGTTTCAGGATATGGTTTTCGGTTTAATATGAGATCGAATGCGGTCGGGCGGTCGCCGCTCTGTGAAATGGGGATCCCGCTGATGTGTTATTTATGAGGAATCAGCTTCGGTGTGAATGGATGAAGCACCACCGTTGCTGCAGTTGGGGTGTGGGAATTTATCGCTCGGTGCTTGATTTAGCCCCTTCATTGGGGCGAGTTGCATAAGCCGTTGGACTGAACCGACAGAAGTCAATAGTCAGTCTTGTTATCGAATAAAAATGGACAGTAAGTGGATTCTCGACATGATCCTACGCCAGTAGGTGGCTGTAGCAATAGTAGAATCAAAGGAGAGCCATGATAGTGTACATACGATTAACAATATCATCAGAAGCCGGCATCAGGCACTGATACTATCGACAAGAAAATCAACATTGCCCATCCAATATTTGCACAATCGATGAGATAACAACGCTTCAGTTTGCTGTCAGCTGTCGAAAAATCACAATCAATTGCATGCGGTGTTGGTGTTTCTTCGAAAATTTCCCTTATACGGTTGGCGTCTCGATCGGGTCGTCTTATCTGGGTCAACAAATAGTATCGAACCAGGGGCATACCTTCGTTCAAGGCGTCACCGCGCTGCGTCAGTGAAAGGTTCCTTCTGGTAGACAGAAGCGCCTGGTAGCTAAATTTACCTGCGTGATTACAAACAGCAACTGTGCACCACGCTGGCTACCGCCGCCGTGCGATAAGACGAATTTATTTGCCAGGGGAATCCAGGGCATCTGCGCGGACCAGCTGTTTTACATTGTACGGAGGTGTTGAGTCACTTTTCGGGAGTGACGTGAAACGATAGTTCGTTGAGGTAATACTTGGAATGCCGTTCTGTTTGTGCGCATCTCCCAAGAGACTCTTTAAATAAACGCTCTTTAAAATTAGTATGCAAATTATCATAATAACCAACTACAGCTTACATTAGTGGCTTCAGCGATACGTGGCGTCTCGATCGGGTCGTCTTATCTGGGTCAACAAATAGTATCGAACCAGGGGCATACCTTCGTTCAAGGCGTCACCGCGCTGCGTCAGTGAAAGGTTCCTTCTGGTAGACAGAAGCGCCTGGTAGCTAAATTTATCTGCGTGTTTACAAACAGCAACTGTGCACCACGCTGGCTACCGCCACCGTGCGATAAGACGAATTTATTTGCCAGGGGAATCCAGGGCATCTGCGCGGACTTCCGATAGATAAGAAGACGGGTGAAAAATGCGTGCGCACGAGTGCTGGAGTGAGGGAGAGCGCTGCTTTATGACGATGGGGGGCTAAAAATATCTCTCCGCTAACGGGTTATGAGCTCGGCACGAGAGAGAGAGGATGAGCGAGATGGTAAGAGAACCAAACGAACACGATTGCAGAGATGGAGCGAAGCAGTTGGGGACAACAATTTGGAGACCTACTTTGATCTGCATGTGAGGGAGAGTAGAGTTGTAAACAAGCGACCATTGAACGCAGAGATCATCGTCTTCCTGTCAAATTGACAGCATCTTTGTGTAATGCGAATGAAGCGGCTAATGCGGATGAACTAACATGATCCTTACCAGGCCACCGAGAGTGGTAGTAAAACTTATCAAAAATAATATACACACACACATAAATCAATGTGGATAACAATGTAACAGTATCGGAAAAAAGCTCTCGACCGAAAAGCTGTCGCCAAGAACCATAGAAGGGTGCAATCTACCCACTAAAGTACAACAAGAGCCGACTAGTTATAAAGGCAGCCTTGTGTTTCGTGTGCATCACATGTTCTGCTACGCTGTTCGGGGTCTGGTACGTGACGATACTTAGAATTCCTTATACATTCGATCACATACTCATGACGTGTCTTAGCAGACAAGTATCATCGATGACGACGGCAATGCTATTTTCATACCCCGTGATGTAATAAGAGACCGCGCGATGACTCCAGCGTATACTGTATCATTCGCTCCAGCACAAAAGTCGTGCAATATTGTCGGCTTCACAATTAACACCTTTTCACATCTAATGACACACACTTATAGCTTCTTCCCTGCGTTTGAGCTAACAGCAAACACACCTCATCGCCAAAGCCCGTTGCGTTTGTTGAGCGAATTCATTAGCCTTTACGGACGTGCCGTGGACGTGCCGAAAATCCAGTTTGTAAATGGTCTAAAAGCTTCCTTCCTAAGATCGTTAGCGCACGCAATCAGCGAGTGTGGCGTGAGGAGAGATCGTTGACGATCACCGAGGAGATCAGTAGCCGTGCGTCGGAGGACAAGTCTGCTCATAAAGTGGAGGGAGATATGTGTTTCGAACGCTGCGTATATATTTTGAATCTCGCGATACGCGAGTTGTTGGAAAGAACAAGTTCTGCTGTTCCGCAAGATAATGATAATCGGAATTGTTGTTCCTAGCGTCGCACTGTCACTTTCAGTGTTTTGATTCCGACGTTTTAATACACGTCCAGAAGCAACCCAAGAAATGATCATTTGAACCGCCCGGAAGATGGTGTAGAAAACAAAGCTTTGTCGAAATAAATGGCAAGCTCCTGAAAGCGAGAGTTTCCTTTATTTGATGGAGCAGATCATTTTCATGTACTCGTTAGACATTCGTACACTTAACCGCTGGAGAGAGTATGGTACATTTCCGCTCCACGAGGAAACAAGAGCTAGTGTGGAGCCACTGCGTTGTTTAATTAATTGAATTGTACCTAAAATGTATATTTGCACTCTCTCTTTCTCTCTCTCTGTATCCGGGGGAATGAATTTGACAGATTTACGAGCCACTGAGCACTTTGAAGCGACCGTGCTACTAATGCCTGACAGTGACCATGGTGGCCATTTTTTCATGGTGATTCGCGGTTAAATGTCACATTGTTTCATGTTGACAGTTGAATAATGTCAGGTGTACAGAGGGTCGGCCATTAGGACTAGCCAAAACGAACCATCGATTTTCTCCCCAGCCGCAGCGCAATCGTGCTTTCCACATCGTCGTCATAAATCACGCAGCTTCGGATGCGGTTTTCCTCATTTGTTTAAGCTTATGGCAATGTGCAACGTCGCTGCGAAATGGCACCTCTGCCCATAGCGTGGGGGTATAGCACGGTGGGTCGAGAATATGATTGAGTGCGATTGAGTAAGAGGTGACTCTGTTTTCTGTATGATAAAAAAAAGTTATTTTTTATTATTAAGTTGTTGAGGAAGAATCACATTAAACATGTAATATTTGAAGGGCCACGCTAAGCAGAATTAAGACGAATTACTTTACTCTTTTTTCCTTTGAAGAGTTCACCCTAACAAGATCAGGAATTGGACAAAAAAAAACAAACTCCGCCAAACAAAACCTTCAAAACTCGATGGGAAATGTCATCCTGGTGTCGGGGTGTGCGGTCAAAACTCGAAAGACTGCAGCGTTGTCGGCACCGAGGCGACGAACCTCTGCCGAAAAGTAGCGCAACTCTTATGAGGAGCGTATTCTGATACCGCAAGGCATCTCTATAGCGCACGCTCGCTTCACCTTTCACCAGGAGGAAGTACTTAACGTCGAACGGGTGATGGGAAACTCGCCCGAATGTGAGTGAATAATAATTTCTAATTCGATTAAAAAGCTGATTGTGAACCGTGATGTTGGTGGCTCTTTCTCCCGGATTGAGGAGCAGCAGGAAGGCTTTCGGTGGATCGAAGCTGCTCGACTGGCTCGATATTAGGGTCGTAATACGTGGTTCGATCGCTCAATTTGCCATAAATTACTACGGAATGATGCACTTTTGAAGACCTCCGGCGATGTTCGCACCAGGCGGGGTCCGACCAAATAAGGGTACGCTATAGTTTTGGACATTTATAGCAATAATTTACTGTACGACATATTTAAATTATGTTTTGAGATGTTGAGAATATGATTGAGTGCGATTGAGTAAGAGGTGACTCTGTTTTCTGTATGATAAAAAAAAGTTATTTTTTATTATTAAGTTGTTGAGGAAGAATCACATTAAACATGTAATATTTGAAGGGCCACGCTAAGCAGAATTAAGACGAATTACTTTACTCTTTTTTCCTTTGAAGAGTTCACCCTAACAAGATCAGGAATTGGAAAGATTCCCACACGCAAAATCTCTGGCATGAGGAGGTTGTTTTTTCCGTTTCCTCTCAACGGTCAAATCGAAATGCACCCGAGCGCCATCTACCGGAATATCGTCGAAGCTCAGCAAGCGCAAGCTTTAACGAAAGCAAGCTTTTGCCGGGCACAAGCAGTTGATTTGGTGCTACGTATAGCGTAATGAAAATATTTCCATATTTTGTCGAGAAAAAAGAAACATACAAACAAAAAAAGAACCATAAACAAACATTTAAAACAAGAAATAAACTATTACTCTCATAATCGTCTCATAATGAATCGACTTCTAAATTGTATTATAATGAAACACAACAATACAAAAGGACTGTTATAAGACAATCAACGCGACAACTCTTGGTGCTTAAAGATACGTCACATCTATCCTATTTCCTAATGCTAGCGAGCTGTGACCGTTTCACTAATAAAATTTAGGAAAAACCTGCCTCGTGTAAAGCCATTTTGCACCTGGTGGTGGTTATTTATCCGAAGCGCTTCGATACCCTCCGGGCACTGTTTTCGGGCGATGATAAATGTTTATGGTAGAAAATATGGTTTCTTCTTGCGTAAAAGATACCTTCTGTTGGGAACATTTGAAGCTCCTCTACCTTATTAGACCCCGACCGAAAACCCTTTGATTGTTTGGATCCTGGCAGATGAATTATTTCAATCGCATTCAATATCATTATAGGCACAGCACCGATTTTGGGGTCTCGATAATTCGATCGCTGTCGCTGCCGAACGAGCCCGCGAGCGTAGGTGGATTAATTTCCATTACTATTACCCTTTCCTCATAACCTCGTCACATTCGGCACACACACACTTTCGGCCAGCGCACCGCGATAACGATTGCATCATGCATCGCAACTAATCAACGCGCCTCACAGCTTCACGGGATCTCGCTTGCTTCGGAGAGCGTTTGAACTACGCGCCACGTTCGATTACGCTCCACGATCGGATCGATGTGGTAGGCACGTTTTTATCTCTCTTCCAAAGGTTTCCATCCATCACCCGGCTGCATAATCGTGAATCGTGGCACGGCCCCGGCACCAGCAGTAGCATACGCGTGCCTATTTGCATAATTTATGCTCACCCGGTAATGTAAACTCGAACTTCCCCGAGCACACAAAAAAAAATTTGTTTAAGCTTATGGCAATGTGCAACGTCGCTGCGAAATGGCACCTCTGCCCATAGCGTGGGGGTATAGCACGGTGGGTCTTGGAGCAAGTTGCGACCAAAAGTATTTTTTTCCATTTTAAAATGAAGATTAGTATGTCCATCAAATAATACTGTTAACAACATAATGTTAACTAACACAAAGCCACCAAACATACATAAGTGGTTTCAAATCCAGACTCATGACCGGCTTTTCTCCCAGCGTGATGAAATGGAGGAAATAAAAGCTTCAGGCAACAAACTTGCCACTAGGCGGAACGCGCCTCTGATCTTCCACGAAATGGAGGGAGACACACACACACGCACACGCACAAAAACAAGATACCGGAAGGAAAAGTGTGCACGAGGAAAACGGCGACAAACTAGCGGTCACCAACACGTTTCCCGAGTAGGGAAAATAGAAATGTCCACACTTCGCGCATCAATCGATTGGATCGATTCGTTGTCGGGTGCGAGAGAAAATAGGAAATTTATAGAAAAAAAGTCACTATGGGAACGGGGAGAGAGCTGACCAGGGGATCGGTGGACCAGATAGGTGCTGTGAATAAATTAACGGTGCGCAGAATTAGGAAGCTCGAAATCGGACAAACACAAGCGACGACCCTTTTCTTCGATGCGGCCGTAAACCGATGATTATGGTAGAAAATATGGTTTCTTCTTGCGTAAAAGATACCTTCTGTTGGGAACATTTGAAGCTCCTCTACCTTATTAGACCCCGACCGAAAACCCTTTGCCTATTATTTGGATTGTTTGGATCCTGGCAGATGAATTATTTCAATCGCATTCAATATCATTATAGGCACAGCACCGATTTTGGGGTCTCGATAATTCGATCGCTGTCGCTGCCGAACGAGCCCGCGAGCGTAGGTGGATTAATTTCCATTACTATTACCCTTTCCTCATAACCTCGTCACATTCGGCACACACACACTTTCGGCCAGCGCACCGCGATAACGATTGCATCATGCATCGCAACTAATCAACGCGCCTCACAGCTTCACGGGATCTCGCTTGCTTCGGAGAGCGTTTGAACTACGCGCCACGTTCGATTACGCTCCACGATCGGATCGATGTGGTAGGCACGTTTTTATCTCTCTTCCAAAGGTTTCCATCCATCACCCGGCTGCATAATCGTGAATCGTGGCACGGCCCCGGCACCAGCAGTAGCATACGCGTGCCTATTTGCATAATTTATGCTCACCCGGTAATGTAAACTCGAACTTCCCCGAGCACACAAAAAAAAACAAACTCCGCCAAACAAAACCTTCAAAACTCGATGGGAAATGTCATCCTGGTGTCGGGGTGTGCGGTCAAAACTCGAAAGACTGCAGCGTTGTCGGCACCGAGGCGACGAACCTCTGCCGAAAAGTAGCGCAACTCTTATGAGGAGCGTATTCTGATACCGCAAGGCATCTCTATAGCGCACGCTCGCTTCACCTTTCACCAGGAGGAAGTACTTAACGCCGAACGGTCGATGGGAAACTCGCCCGAATGTGAGTGAATAATAATTTCTAATTCGATTAAAAAGCTGATTGTGAACCGTGATGTTGGTGGCTCTTTCTCCCGGATTGAGGAGCAGCAGGAAGGCTTTCGGTGGATCGAAGCTGCTCGACTGGCTCGATATTAGGGTCGTAATACGTGGTTCGATCGCTCAATTTGCCATAAATTACTACGGAATGATGCACTTTTGAAGACCTCCGGCGATGTTCGCACCAGGCGGGGTCCGACCAAATAAGGGTACGCTATAGTTTTGGACATTTATAGCAATAATTTACTGTACGACATATTTAAATTATGTTTTGAGATGTTGAGAATATGATTGAGTGCGATTGAGTAAGAGGTGACTCTGTTTTCTGTATGATAAAAAAAAGTTATTTTTTATTATTAAGTTATTGAGGAAGAATCACATTAAACATGTAATATTTGAAGAGCCACGCTAAGCAGAATTAAGACGAATTACTTTACTCTTTTTTCCTTTGAAGAGTTCACCCTAACAAGATCAGGAATTGGAAAGATTCCCACACGCAAAATCTCTGGCATGAGGAGGTTGTTTTTTCCGTTTCCTCTCAACGGTCAAATCGAAATGCACCCGAGCGCCATCTACCGGAATATCGTCGAAGCTCAGCAAGCGCAAGCTTTAACGAAAGCAAGCTTTTGCCGGGCACAAGCAGTTGATTTGGTGCTACGTATAGCGTAATGAAAATATTTTCATATTTTGTGGACAAAAAAGAAACAAACAAACAAAAAAAAAAGAACCATAAACAAACATTTAAAACAATAAATAAACTATTACTCTCATAATCGTCTCATAATGAATCGACTTCTAAATTGTATTATAATGAAACACAACAATACAAAAGGACTGTTATAAGACAATCAACGCGACAACTCTTGGTGCTTAAAGATACGTCACATCTATCCTATTTCCTAATGCTAGCGAGCTGTGACTGTTTCACTAATAAAATTTAGGAAAAACCTGCCTCGTGTGAAGCCATTTTGCACCTGGTGGTGGTTATTTATTCGCCTGTTCACACCAGCCAACCTAATTGTGCTGACAGTGCGAAAAACCGGGCACGGTATCCATTTCTTTTCCACCGAATCGGAAGCGCCTCGATACCCTCCGGGCACTGTTTTCGGGCGATGATAAATGTTCACATCGCCTGTTTTCAGAGGGGGTTTTCTCTCTCTTCTGCTCGCTCGGGATGCAAACACTTACCCCCTCCGAGATGAAAGTGTGAAACAGTGTGACCAAAAAAGCCCAGTGTGTGTGTGTGTGTTAGTCCATTACTTTGCATCTCGCAGGCAGCAGAAACGATAACAAATGATTGCAAGTTGTTTGCCGAAATGAAGCGACGAACCTTCACCGTTTCTTTTCTCCACAGCGAAAGCTCGATGATTTGCACGCAAAAACAAAGGGAAACAAATTACGATCGGCTGCTAATCAACGGCACATGTGATAGGGCGGCCCGCTACCGCTGGGAGCTGGCAGTTGTGAAAAGGATGGTCCATTTTTAAGTTCCGATTTCAAGCCGGAAGTGACGACAGATATCACGGGGACGCGTTAGATAAATCGCACGGACTGTCGGGCTGAAAACACTGTCGCACTCGGCGCATGCATGCCACGTTCCGTCGCACTGAAACATAACGTGCTGATAATGTTATTTGCATGAGAAAAAAGAAAAACGGGAATCGAAAAGTAAAAAAGCCGTTTTCGAGCCGGCCAATTGCTCAATCATCGTGCGAAGAAGTTTCACTTTTTCGAACCGCGTGTGTGCCGCGAACGCCGCGTGTCCCCTAGCCGGCATAAAGGCGCAAAGGTGCAGCCCTGTGCGTGTGCGCGACAATCGTGATGGATAGATAAATAATTCAACATTTACCATGCGTACGCGGCACAGCATCGAGCTGAATGCAACAAACCGCTGAACGTTGCAAATTAAATTTCAAATCGCATTTTCCTCAGACGAATTTCGGGCATGTGGCATGGACTACTTATTGGCGCAAAACGATCTTTTCGCTGCGAAAGAAAGCCAGGCGACCTTCTGCACCTTATGCGCCGACGTTAAAGATGTTTGCAAATTGTTTTCCTAAAGTCCATTTACCGCGCGGCCCGGGGCTGCTCAATTTGAGGCATCTTTTGTAATCACCGGAGTGTGGATGATGATGATGATGATGGCGAGGATGATGGTTGCGTTGGCCGGCTGGTCGTCGATACAAAAGGCAAAAACGCACATCCGAGCCACAAATTCGATGTGGTCGTTTGTGTACCTACACTTATTGAGTGTGTGATTCACTCAAAACAGGTACACTTTATTGGCGACGAGTGCGAGAGTTGAAATTGATCTCGGGTCTTAATTTTTGAAGAGTTTTTTAAGGGCCAAAGGTTTTTTTCATACACATTTTACCCAAATCTTACCGCTGCAAGGTTGTTGCGATGTAAAGCTGTCCGTGCAATTCGAACAATTTACTTCACGAACGAAGCAGATGGGTTTCTTTGAAATGAGAACCTACAGCAATAGGCGATATGCAACATCGGTGGAAGAAAGAAGTCTTATTAGCCCTAATGTATTACGTTTTAGAAAGTGATCCAACGTCAACATATGACCATGAGTAACCTTTTTCAGATTACTATCGCTCCAACGCCTATTCGGAACCTACCCTATCGTATCAATCACGCGCATATTAACACCAAAGCAAACATCACATCCCTGCACGACGCGTCGCGTACTTTCACTTGTTCCTCGCGATGCCATTCAAGGCGCCCGATAAAGTGCCCAACCAGGAGGATGCGTCAGCGAGGCGCCCGAATAGCTGCAGCAGCACACGACTGCAGCGGCGTGACACAACGCCCACGATGCATTTTCAGCATACCGATGGGAAGGGAACCTTCGCGTTACAAACAACAAAACACGTATCTACAAAAACACAGCTACAGGTTTTATGTCACGCTCTGTGGAGTGACGGGGAACCCGGTTCTCTGTGCGCAGACCTCCGAAACTGCACGACTGGGCAGCGTGCGAGGTAGAACAGGAGTGTGAGGGAGCGCGTGACGGAGAAGGTCAAAGTCGCGGAACACCGAGCGGCCGGACCGAAGCAAGAGCAGCCCGCGCCTTCACCTGTTTTGGAACTGTCCCAGTTTTTGGACGGCGGTTCCAAATTCCCCCAGCAAACCGGTCGAACCTGCGTGGAAACCATTGAGAAACCATTGGACTTTGAAAATAAAAGATGGGCTCCGCTGCTTGTCGATATCCGCCTATAGCTATGGATAACTCTATATCTAACGGAGTTTTATTTCTTTTCCTGCTGGAGATTACCTAGACGAACCTAGAAGAGACCCCTCCGCAATGCTCCAGAACGTGTTGCGAATTAATGCCCACGATCAGGCGCAACCGGGTTTGCTTTCTTATTAGCATCCCGAAAGGTTGTAGGTGGGCCCACTGCCCACCTTGTGGGCAGCGAGAACCTGGAACACTGGCTGGGATGTACAGTTTCGCCTGAGCGTTCCTCCCACGGGTTCATTAGCCGCGTTTGGATGGCGGAACTGCTCCGAAAAACGACACTAGCCCAGCCGCCGCTTCCAGTTGCTGACACGATTCTTCTGTCTTTCTTGTGTTTTAGGCAAGTTTTAGCGCGGGCGCTTATTAGCATAGAAAGCGATTCCGGGTGTGTGTGCGTGTGCTATCTACGCGAACATGAAGTAGGTTACCGTCTGCGTTTCAAATCTCGGGTGTGTTAAACCGAGATGTGTGCGTGTTTGTTTTGAATGTTGGATAACTCTCGGAAACACCTTGGAGCTCTGAGTTTCGAGACACGCGGTTCCAGTATTGGCGCAGTGGTCACATCTGGCCACTGTAGCGATATTAATGGACAGCTTCGAAGTAGATCATTCTTTCTTGATCGATTCACCTTGAACGTCCGCACTCACTGCTGTGTCAGTCGCCGGTATGAAGGACGCGACTCACCCATAAGAGGCTTCGATTCCACAGCCTACTGGGGCGCAGCGTGATGACGTTTCGGGCTGTCGGACAAATTTCTATTCAATTACGTCTCGTCATGGCAAAGCCTTGTAAGTCACTTGAACACGTACGTACCGCAGCGACACCTCCCCTCTGGTTCTACCGGCAGATATTGAAGGCTACGCCTATTCGTTCGATTCTTTCTAGTGGGTCGTGCGAAACAAACTTTCCAACGCAGATTCGGTGCGCGAGCGTGACCGCATTCTAACTAGTCATGGACTGCTTCGATCGAGTCGGATGTGAACCGAGGATTTTCCTCAATTTGGAGTCGACACTTATGCCTATGTGCTTGATGGCAGTTTGAAAGAGCTTAGATAGCTTTGCCTCCTTCAATTTCCCAAGTTAAGATTGATGCATTTCGAAAGTGTTGAAAAATGCCAAAGAGTTAGCTATATAATATATGAATAAACATGTTCACTTACCCCATTTTGAATGCAGCAAACAAATGTGGACAATCAAATTATAATGATGCGATCGTTGGTCGAAGCTGTTGCAGTAGCAGAAATACGATATCCAGTGTACACAGCACGCTCACAGTTGAATCACTTCCGCTCAGAACGCAAAGACCGATGTGACGACTACACCTACAAGACCTTCAATCTTGTCACGGCACTGCCCGTATTGCTGGTTGCACGCGCGGTTAATGTAATTCATAAACAGAACCAACTCCATCCAACCAGGTAACTGTAGTACTCACTACACTGCCACTACCGCACCACGCCACACCAGAACCAACGCTTATTTCTGCACCCGAGTATTCTAACCACACTTTGTGACACTTTGGTTCGGAATACACTTTTTCATACTTCTCCCATCCAGATGCAGATTCGACGCCACAAAGACACCACAGCACGCTCCAGCGACACTGTTGAACAATTAACGAAGCAACAATAAAAACTTGAAACAGGAAAATCACAAACTTTTACACGCGTGACTTTAGAAGAGCACACTTCTTCGAGAAGTTTTTCTGCTTCACTAGCTGGTGGTGGGTTTTTTGTAACTGGCTGCACACTATGCCAGTGTCTCTGCGTCTCGATGCCGATCGCCGCCCGGTTGTGGAAACTGGTTTGTCTCGCAACACATAGAGCACACGGGCACAGTGAGATTTTGGACCACTGATGACGTACCGAATCTGCAAAAAAGCTCGGTGTGTTTGTGTGCTGCGCGGGAAGAAAGTCACAGTGAGATTTTGGACCACTGATGACGTACCGAATCTGCAAAAAAGCTCGGTGTGTTTGTGTGCTGCGCGGGAAGAAAGAACGGAACGGAGATCGTGTTAGGAATGGGAAGATGTTTGCACTACTAGTCCTCTTTCTCCGTGCACACTTCGTGTGTCCCCGCCGGTGTCGAGTCAGGGTATGCGTGCTGCTGACATTGACGGAAGGCCAAACCAACGGGTTCGTTGCGGGTTAGAATTTGAACATTTAATTTGAACATCACTCTGCCATCAGCTGTCATGTTTTGGCACGCGTTAATGAGCCGTTGGCGGTGTATGCCGGCCCTCGGTGCGGCGTAAATGATGCTGCGTGTAAACGATTTGGTAGTTACTTCCCGGTTGGCTTTTTTGTCCAGTAATGACATTAACCTAGCCTGATCTCGTCTTCTGCCGGAGGAGAACGTCATGAGGCTATGGAGTTATGTAAATTCTTCGCGGTAAAAATCTCCGCTAATGGGCCCATTTTCAATCACAAATCACTCGACAAAGTATACCCAGCGACTGGCGCTGAGCTGGGATCCCTGCCCCAACTTCATTATCCGTAACCCACAGTTTCCGAAAATCACAAGAGCATAATGTTCCGGACCGAAAAAAGACCCCTTTCGGCATTGTTTCCACCACACGTTCCACGGCCGTATGTGGCCTGTTCCCGCAATTGTTTCTCCTTCGCAAACTTTGCAAACGACAATGTCTGTTTGTGCAGCGGAGGTTGATGATTTTTCCCACCCGTTTCGGCGGGCGGCCGGTTCAGTTTTTCCAGAGAGCAATTTTCCATTATATTTTCACCGCATTAGCCAGATACGATCGCGCGGAAAACATTGCCCGCCACATGAGGGTTCGTTTTGGGTTGCACTCCGAAATGCTTAAAATGGTCGATTTTATACAGATACGATTGCGTGGCTAAACCCAGACCCGATCTCTCTCCGTCAGCTTTATCATCGGTCAGTTTAGGTCTGTTTTCTCGTACGCATCAGCCGTGTTTCTCTCTCTCTGCTTTTGCGTCCAAAGACACTTATGCAATGGTCGCGCAAAAACTGCTCCGGGTATCGCATCACCTTGCGAACGATCATCATCAGCCACCGTGGAATGACTCACGGTGCATTCCCATCCTGCTCTAAGTCCGGCTTGGGGCAGAGCGAAATTGTGTAACGAAACGTCTGCTGCAGAAGGAAATGGAAGGAATGGCTTTCAGGGACGGTGGACTAAACGAGCGATTAGATGTACGCTGATACAAAGCAAAGCGCTTCCATGAAAATTGCGTGTGGTTGATGAAGCGGAATGTGTTTCCCGGTGCGCATTTCAAGACATCGTTGGAAGACCGCCAACTAATTAGGTGATCATTTTCCTATCACAACAGAATGAGAATGAAGCGTTGTTGTAGAAAGTGAATCTTTTTATCCTCCTACACCGGCAGTTGGATGAGTTGTTGAGAAAGTTGCCTTTCAACTTCCCGGTTAGTTTTAAGGTCACTACCACGATAACCCTTCGAAATCCCACGTGTAGTGGTCCATTGGTCATCGATCTTCCAGCCAGCTGGCAACGTTCCAATATGAAGGTAACCGGTTCGCAAGACGAGAAAACTGGGCTTTCCCCACCTTCTGCACGGGAATGGCAGGTTGTTAATGGTAAATATTTCTCTGATCTTTACTTGAGCGGTGATTCAGTATGAAGTATGATCATTATGATGACCCTGCTGATTGCCTGTCTAGGGAAGCGTGGGATAAGGCAATTATAGGCAGTAAAAACTAGTTGCTAGGTCAGCACTGGCACGTTCAATAGGATGTATGGTCGAATCTGTCCCTGTCACCTTAATCGAGCATTTCATAATTATGAGGACAAAAACAATGATTCATTTGCACTTCTGCGTCGATGCGGATTACCCAAATCGAGGTAAAACACGTTGCCGGCAATGGATCGTTATGTCGTTTTTCAAATTCAGCATCATTGCCGTAATGAACATAATTAGGCTCGACTAACAGGCTGGACAGAATGACAACTATTTTATGTTTGTAGGGACATTGGAATGGAGACAAACGAACCGCACCAGTGACATAATAAGCTGTACTTAATAGGTACAAAACTGTACAGCATGGAGGTTGCTGATGCCTCTATGTAACATAGGTTTTTTGCCGATTAAGGATAAACACTTTATTTCCGCTGCTTCAATCATCCCAATTAGCCCAATGGTGCATATGGTGAATTAAGACCAAGAAGCAATACACAATGCGAATTTCACAATATTTCAACGATTCCATTCGTGTTTGAATACATTCAAAACAAACCCGTGAACGAACTTTCAACCGCCAAACCGACGACGATTTCAATGTCGACAGCCCGCTGCGTGTCGACATTCGACATTTGGAAGGTGGAATCGCAATATTACTTAGCTGCTTTTAAAAAACATCCCAAGTGATGGACTCGCAAATTAATGGTGCCATGCTCAAATGCTCATTTTCCTATCAATTTAATTTAGTCTAACCCTGGCGCTATTCCTCCCTCTTTTCGTCGACCTCATTTGCACAGTGAAGGCTAGATGATCCTGATTTTCAGATTTGACGGCTGCTAAGAACAATAGCAATGACAGCTGTCAAATTGTTGCTGTTATTGTTGTTTGTTGTTGTTTGCTCCGGATGCCGAACTTTAAGTTTTAAAGGCGAAAAAAGCGAAAAGGAACAAAAGAAAGGATCATATCGAACAAAAGGGCACATTTCCACGAAAAAAAAAAATGGCGCATTGGAACGGACTGGTTAAATCAGAGCCCATCGAAGAAGGCGGCGTTATCGACGTGATGGACTCGCAAATGCTGAGCGTTATCGACGAGGCGGACGCTTGTCTGAGCAGGCTGCTAAACCGTAGCCGAAGTTTCGCAGAGAACGCCGGCGGTAGTGGAACAGACAGCTTTAGCAGCAACAGCAGTATGAACCAGCTGCAAAGTGATTCACTCCTCTTCAGCCCAATTGATCGCCACTCCAGTAGTTCCGGAAGCGTCGCTGCTAGCAGTGACAACAGTACTAACAGTGAGGACACCGTGCTTTACAGCCACGATGAATCGGTCGCCGGCATTGCAGAGCCATCGAGTCCCATAGTGATTGCCGACGATTCATTGCTACTGGGTGCCGGTGCGTCCAGATCAACTCGTCGGCACCGCAGAATGCTCCGCCGCGAAATCGCAAACACGTCTGTGATCGATTTAACCAACGTGCCATTGCCAACACCGACGATCCGGGCAGATAACGTTGTGATAGTATCGTCCGACGAGGAGGACAACGTCGATCGAGTATATCCAGAAACTTATCGTAATATGTCTGTTCTTACGCTGGAGACGCCGATAAGCATAGAAATAAACGATTCGCCCGTCAATCGTCGCGAACAGGTGCTCACTTCCGAACGGCACCCGCCGCCTAGTTTCAACATCAACGGCACACAACGGCGCAGGGCGCCGGCTGTTGTAGCTCCTTCTTCACCGCAGTCGGGCACGGAACCACCTCCACCGAAAGTAGCCGCCAGCTCGTCGTCGGAGATCATTTGCCCGATATGCTACGAACCACTCGCCAACCGGCCAGCGATGTCCACGTACTGCGGGCATCTCTTCTGCACCGAGTGCCTCAAACAATCGCAAAAGCATGCCAATAAGTGCCCCGTCTGCAAGAAGACCCTGATGGGACGGTCGCAGATGCATCCCGTTTACTTATCGACAATGTAAAATCGTTAGTTGTTAATTTTGTATGGCACACACGCTCACACATGTTTCATTGTTTCACGTTACGCTGCGCTATTCCACTGACGGTCAGAGTTCCTTGCCGGAAAATGTTAATAAGAATATTAAATAATGTACGCCTGTAGGTTTCCGCGGGCTCTGCTAAATAAAATTACATTGGCTGAAAAAAGCTACGAGTTTTCCATATATCATAAGGCGTTCGTGTTTAACTTCCAGAACGAAAGAAATGGATGGTGCCTGTGCTCCCCTACGGATTACTTTGTCAATCGATTATTTTCCGATTCATTATACGGTTGCGAAGCTGCGGATTGCAGCTACGCAGGAAGGTTAAAGTAATTTTCATAGGAATCATTGCTACAATCGAAGGGCGTTCGCGTTTGCTGCTTCTAAAATGTCGCGTTCTAGGGAGGGAATAATTGCACTCAGTCATGCTTTTAGCGCGATTATAGTAAACATCAATCCCAAGTGGGGATTTTTCTTATCGTTGCCAGCTAGTCTTAAGATATGTTCGCCTTTGTGAGCGCACGATCAAGCTCACCACACATGCTGCACCGCACGCAACTAGCTTCTCTTCGGCTGTTCGTCGATAAAGCACAGCCCCACACACGTAAGAAAACGAACCGTATTGCCACCCCGGAAGCTCGGGAATTCGAGCAATCCTATCTGCAGACGCACGGGAAGTAAACGATGGACACACGGTGGAGCACGACGGAGCCTGACTGACTCATAGCAAGAAATGTTAAACGCTCCTGGCGCAGAAACTGGTTTGATCTTCTTATCGGGCTTCTTTTTACTGACCCCTTCCCCTCCTCCCTCCAGCCACACACTGGATTCTGGCCCTCACGTTGTTCTGACCACAAAGAAGTGGGGAACGTCCAGCAACAGCCACTGAGCAGACGAGCCATGAGTCATCACGCGCGCAGAGCAACCAGCGACTGCAACTTTCTATCCGTGTTGAACGATCGTAAGCTTTTAAATACGATCCAAAGAGGAGAATGCAAATGTACGCTCCATACGATTCGCTTGCAAAGGTATAGGAAATACAGATTCTCAAAGCATATTCCATTTTGACGTCACAAGAATCCCCCCGGGGCGTTAAAAAAAGACAGACTGTTTGTACGCTAATCGATGATAAGTTATCGTAATATCGTATCGTAATTCTAATCTGAATACACGGATTCGGTGGACGAAAAGACTGCAAATTGTGTACAATACAGTCTGCTGCCTCACGGAATTCGGTAGAGCATTGACGAGGCCACTATCTCCAGACTCTGCGCGTTGTCGCTCCAATCGTGAATCAGACAAACAAGCCGCTACCTCGCTGGAGACCTTTCTCCGTTGTGTTGTTCCCCGTTGCGAGTGCTTGCGAGTTTTTTTTAAAGGCGCTGGGAAGAGTGTGCTCTTAATCAAACAATGCACATGCGGGGAAAGGGGAGAGGGGGGGGGGGCTACTAGGAACAATCATTTCACGTACTTCACGGGAGCGCGCCATTTCACTTCGTTTCTCTTTGAATTGGTTTGCATTGGCAAAAACACTCAAGTTTTAACGTTAATCCTGAGACGACACTAGCTGCTCAATGGTATATTCTAGGTTTGTTTAAAAAGAAAGCAAGATACGCTGAGGAACCTAACGGAACTGAACCGATTTAAGACTCCAATAAAATCTAACGCTCCTAACGAACTCAAACACCCCGGGAGGTGATCTGTTCGCTACAGACAGAAACTTATCACGATTGGAGGCTAATGTAGGGACACACTGAAGCCCGAGTTTTCGGACGCTGATGTCCACTAATCCGTTGGAATGCTTTGAGCCGTTTCGGTTGCACGACGTAACGCGATCGGTACAACGAACCCTAAGCATTCTTGTCGTTAGGTCGATCACAGTAAGCACACGCAGCACTGGGGATGAGCAAATACGCTTCCCGACGCGCACTTCACTGGTCAGAGCAGGAGACTTTCTTCTCCTTTCTTCTCGTGCCACGAATTCGGGTCACGGCGGATATTACACTTTTGCAGATCGCATCGATCGATTAATTGGTTTTAAGTAAAATCCGCTCGCACAACCACACATCACGGGCGCGCACCGCGGACAATATCGACACTTTCATTTGCGTTGCACGACAGGCCCGGCGGACTTTACCTACTGCGGTTCGTGTTTCGCGAGTCAATTTAAAATCACCAAATGTGTCACCTTCACCAAGCCTGTGGAATGCGTTTTTAATAGTAGCAGACATCGTCACCTTTCCCGTGCACGTACCTAACTTGATAACAGTTAACAAAACTTCGGCTGCGTGTACAGCGTGTACGAACACACGTCCTGGCCCCACAACACACGGTGTTCGCGGCGCGCGCGCGGCAAGCAACCGTTTGCGTTCGAGCGCTCGCGCAAGTCAAATGACCAGCCACATGATGGCTGTGGGCTGGCGGCGCCGCGTTGGACTACCAGGGCCAGAGTACCTCTCGCTGTCGGCTCTCTCGCGGTGGCTCACACTCGCGGCGATATTGAGAAAATCTCACACACCATTGAACACGCGGTATCGTGCTTCGTCGTCGGAGAGTTAGTTTCGCTCCGGCAAGAGTCATCGGCGTCGTGGTTCGGTGTGGCGCGTGGAGGCTGCTGTCCATGAATTACAGGCCACGAATAATGGACCGCTGGCATAGCCGGGAAATGGAAAGTGGTGCCTGGTGCAGAGGAGTGAGTGGAGGAAGAAGAAAAAAAAGGTTAAGGGACCTTGTCGTAAGGTCTCTGTGCGATTGTTGGACCTCCGCCCGGCGTACATTCTGACACCTTAGATATACCATGGCGCTAGACGCCAACCACGGTAGGAAGGAAATCGTTTGTTAGAGACACACACACACACTGGCAGATTGTTTATGTGACGGCGGCGCAATATGCATTAGCATTCCATTGAGATTGCCGTTGCTCAAGTGATCTATCATTGATGGACGTTGTTTTGCTAGGGTTCCTACTAAACCTCCGAGCGATGTCGTTTGTCGTTGAGGTTATAAGATGTTGCAGCAACTAAACACTGAAACTAGGTCAATACGTCACCTCGCAACAGCCACTGAGCAGACGAGCCATGAGTCATCACGCGCGCAGAGCAACCAGCGACTGCAACTTTCTATCCGTGTTGAACGATCGTAAGCTTTTAAATACGATCCAAAGAGGAGAATGCAAATGTACGCTCCATACGATTCGCTTGCAAAGGTATAGGAAATACAGATTCTCAAAGCATATACCATTTTGACGTCACAAGAATCCCCCCGGGGCGTTAAAAAAAGACAGACTGTTTGTACGCTAATCGATGATAAGTTATCGTAATATCGTATCGTAATTCTAATCTGAATACACGGATTCGGTGGACGAAAAGACTGCAAATTGTGTACAATACAGTCTGCTGCCTCACGGAATTCGGTAGAGCATTGACGAGGCCACTATCTCCAGACTCTGCGCGTTGTCGCTCCAATCGTGAATCAGACAAACAAGCCGCTACCTCGCTGGAGACCTTTCTCCGTTGTGTTGTTCCCCGTTGCGAGTGCTTGCGAGTTTTTTTTAAAGGCGCTGGGAAGAGTGTGCTCTTAATCAAACAATGCACATGCGGGGGAAGGGGGGGGGGGGGGGGGGGGCTACTAGGAACAATCATTTCACGTACTTCACGGGAGCGCGGCCATTTCACTTCGTTTCTCTTTGAATTGGTTTGCATTGGCAAAAACACTCAAGTTTTAACGTTAATCCTGAGACGACACTAGCTGCTCAATGGTATATTCTAGGTTTGTTTAAAAAGAAAGCAAGATACGCTGAGGAACCTAACGGAACTGAACCGATTTAAGACTCCAATAAAATCTAACGCTCCTAACGAACTCAAACACCCCGGGAGGTGATCTGTTCGCTACAGACAGAAACTTATCACGATTGGAGGCTAATGTAGGGACACACTGAAGCCCGAGTTTTCGGACGCTGATGTCCACTAATCCGTTGGAATGCTTTGAGCCGTTTCGGTTGCACGACGTAACGCGATCGGTACAACGAACCCTAAGCATTCTTGTCGTTAGGTCGATCACAGTAAGCACACGCAGCACTGGGGATGAGCAAATACGCTTCCCGACGCGCACTTCACTGGTCAGAGCAGGAGACTTTCTTCTCCTTTCTTCTCGTGCCACGAATTCGGGTCACGGCGGATATTACACTTTTGCAGATCGCATCGATCGATTAATTGGTTTTAAGTAAAATCCGCTCGCACAACCACACATCACGGGCGCGCACCGCGGACAATATCGACACTTTCATTTGCGTTGCACGACAGGCCCGGCGGACTTTACCTACTGCGGTTCGTGTTTCGCGAGTCAATTTAAAATCACCAAATGTGTCACCTTCACCAAGCCCGTGGAATGCGTTTTTAATAGTAGCAGACATCGTCACCTTTCCCGTGCACGTACCTAACTTGATAACAGTTAACAAAACTTCGCGGCGGACTTTACCTACTGCGGTTCGTGTTTCGCGAGTCAATTTAAAATCACCAAATGTGTCACCTTCACCAAGCCCGTGGAATGCGTTTTTAATAGTAGCAGACATCGTCACCTTTCCCGTGCACGTACCTAACTTGATAACAGTTAACAAAACTTCGGCTGCGTGTACAGCGTGTACGAACACACGTCCTGGCCCCACAACACACGGTGTTCGCGGCGCGCGCGCGGCAAGCAACCGTTTGCGTTCGAGCGCTCGCGCAAGTCAAATGACCAGCCACATGATGGCTGTGGGCTGGCGGCGCCGCGTTGGACTACCAGGGCCAGAGTACCTCTCGCTGTCGGCTCTCTCGCGGTGGCTCACACTCGCGGCGATATCAACGGCACACAACGGCGCAGGGCGCCGGCTGTTGTAGCTCCTTCTTCACCGCAGTCGGGCACGGAACCACCTCCACCGAAAGTAGCCGCCAGCTCGTCGTCGGAGATCATTTGCCCGATATGCTACGAACCACTCGCCAACCGGCCAGCGATGTCCACGTACTGCGGGCATCTCTTCTGCACCGAGTGCCTCAAACAATCGCAAAAGCATGCCAATAAGTGCCCCGTCTGCAAGAAGACCCTGATGGGACGGTCGCAGATGCATCCCGTTTACTTATCGACAATGTAAAATCGTTAGTTGTTAATTTTGTATGGCACACACGCTCACACATGTTTCATTGTTTCACGTTACGCTGCGCTATTCCACTGACGGTCAGAGTTCCTTGCCGGAAAATGTTAATAAGAATATTAAATAATGTACGCCTGTAGGTTTCCGCGGGCTCTGCTAAATAAAATTACATTGGCTGAAAAAAGCTACGAGTTTTCCATATATCATAAGGCGTTCGTGTTTAACTTCCAGAACGAAAGAAATGGATGGTGCCTGTGCTCCCCTACGGATTACTTTGTCAATCGATTATTTTCCGATTCATTATACGGTTGCGAAGCTGCGGATTGCAGCTACGCAGGAAGGTTAAAGTAATTTTCATAGGAATCATTGCTACAATCGAAGGGCGTTCGCGTTTGCTGCTTCTAAAATGTCGCGTTCTAGGGAGGGAATAATTGCACTCAGTCATGCTTTTAGCGCGATTATAGTAAACATCAATCCCAAGTGGGGATTTTTCTTATCGTTGCCAGCTAGTCTTAAGATATGTTCGCCTTTGTGAGCGCACGATCAAGCTCACCACACATGCTGCACCGCACGCAACTAGCTTCTCTTCGGCTGTTCGTCGATAAAGCACAGCCCCACACACGTAAGAAAACGAACCGTATTGCCACCCCGGAAGCTCGGGAATTCGAGCAATCCTATCTGCAGACGCACGGGAAGTAAACGATGGACACACGGTGGAGCACGACGGAGCCTGACTGACTCATAGCAAGAAATGTTAAACGCTCCTGGCGCAGAAACTGGTTTGATCTTCTTATCGGGCTTCTTTTTACTGACCCCTTCCCCTCCTCCCTCCAGCCACACACTGGATTCTGGCCCTCACGTTGTTCTGACCACAAAGAAGTGGGGAACGTCCAGCAACAGCCACTGAGCAGACGAGCCATGAGTCATCACGCGCGCAGAGCAACCAGCGACTGCAACTTTCTATCCGTGTTGAACGATCGTAAGCTTTTAAATACGATCCAAAGAGGAGAATGCAAATGTACGCTCCATACGATTCGCTTGCAAAGGTATAGGAAATACAGATTCTCAAAGCATATACCATTTTGACGTCACAAGAATCCCCCCGGGGCGTTAAAAAAAGACAGACTGTTTGTACGCTAATCGATGATAAGTTATCGTAATATCGTATCGTAATTCTAATCTGAATACACGGATTCGGTGGACGAAAAGACTGCAAATTGTGTACAATACAGTCTGCTGCCTCACGGAATTCGGTAGAGCATTGACGAGGCCACTATCTCCAGACTCTGCGCGTTGTCGCTCCAATCGTGAATCAGACAAACAAGCCGCTACCTCGCTGGAGACCTTTCTCCGTTGTGTTGTTCCCCGTTGCGAGTGCTTGCGAGTTTTTTTTAAAGGCGCTGGGAAGAGTGTGCTCTTAATCAAACAATGCACATGCGGGGAAAGGGGAGAGGGGGGGGGGGGGCTACTAGGAACAATCATTTCACGTACTTCACGGGAGCGCGGCCATTTCACTTCGTTTCTCTTTGAATTGGTTTGCATTGGCAAAAACACTCAAGTTTTAACGTTAATCCTGAGACGACACTAGCTGCTCAATGGTATATTCTAGGTTTGTTTAAAAAGAAAGCAAGATACGCTGAGGAACCTAACGGAACTGAACCGATTTAAGACTCCAATAAAATCTAACGCTCCTAACGAACTCAAACACCCCGGGAGGTGATCTGTTCGCTCCAGACAGAAACTTATCACGATTGGAGGCTAATGTAGGGACACACTGAAGCCCGAGTTTTCGGACGCTGATGTCCACTAACCCGTTGGAATGCTTTGAGCCATTTCGGTTGCACGATGTAACGCGATCGGTACAACGAACCCTAAGCATTCTTGTCATTAGGTCGATCACAGTAGGCACACGCAGCACTGGGGATGAGCAAATACGCTTCCCGACGCGCACTTCACTGGTCAGAGCAGGAGACTTTCTTCTCCATTCTTCTCGTGCCACGAATTCGGGTCACGGCGGATATTACACTTTTGTAGATCGCATCGATCGATTAATTGGTTTTAAGTAAAATCCGCTCGCACAACTACACATCACGGGCGCGCACCGCGGACAATATCGACACTTTCATTTGCGACTTTACCTACTGCGGTTCGTGTTTCGCGAGCCAATTTAAAATCACCAAATGTGTCACCTTCACCGAGCCTGTGGAATGCGTTTTTAATAGTAGCAGACATCGTCACCTTTCCCGTGCACGTACCTAACTTGATAACAGTTAACAAAACTTCGGTTGCGTGTACAGCGTGTACGAACACACGTCCTGGCCCCACAACACACGGTGTTCGCGGCGCGCGCGCGGCAAGCAACCGTTTGCGTTCGAGCGCTCGCGCAAGTCAAATGACCAGCCACATGATGGCTGTGGGCTGGCGGCGCCGCGTTGGACTACCAGGGCCAGAGTACCTCTCGCTGTCGGCTCTCTCGCGGTGGCTCACACTCGCGGCGATATTGAGAAAATCTCACACACCATTGAACACGCGGTATCGTGCTTCGTCGTCGGAGAGTTAGTTTCGCTCCGGCAAGAGTCATCGGCGTCGTGGTTCGGTGTGGCGCGTGGAGGCTGCTGTCCATGAATTACAGGCCACGAATAATGGACCGCTGGCATAGCCGGGAAATGGAAAGTGGTGCCTGGTGCAGAGGAGTGAGTGGAGGAAGAAGAAAAAAAAGGTTAAGGGACCTTGTCGTAAGGTCTCTGTGCGATTGTTGGACCTCCGCCCGGCGTACATTCTGACACCTTAGATATACCATGGCGCTAGACGCCAACCACGGTAGGAAGGAAATCGTTTGTTAGAGACACACACACACACTGGCAGATTGTTTATGTGACGGCGGCGCAATATGCATTAGCATTCCATTGAGATTGCCGTTGCTCAAGTGATCTATCATTGATGGACGTTGTTTTGCTAGGGTTCCTACTAAACCTCCGAGCGATGTCGTTTGTCGTTGAGGTTATAAGATGTTGCAGCAACTAAACACTGAAACTAGGTCAATACGTCACCTCGGCCAAAAATTGAACCTTCTAATGACCGCTGCTGTCACAACGGCTGCTTTAATAAGACCGCCCCAGCTGTGTTTCGCCCATCGAATAGGTAACAATAGTGATTTATGAAAGGTGTGCGATGAAACAGTCAGCCAAGATCTTGGGTGACGCAGCATCCAACTGGAGTAACATCGGCCCAAGTCAATGCTCTCGAAACTTGGTGTTGCTCTGCCCCAGAGAGTCACAAACGAAAGGCCTACACATCAAACGACTACTAGCGTCACAAACTAATCGGCTGATCTTGTGGCCGATCTCGCTCTTCTAGCGACGGATCTTTTCCTCAGAACGTGTGCGACTTTACCTACTGCGGTTCGTGTTTCGCGAGTCAATTTAAAATCACCAAATGTGTCACCTTCACCAAGCCCGTGGAATGCGTTTTTAATAGTAGCAGACATCGTCACCTTTCCCGTGCACGTACCTAACTTGATAACAGTTAACAAAACTTCGGCTGCGTGTACAGCGTGTACGAACACACGTCCTGGCCCCACAACACACGGTGTTCGCGGCGCGCGCGCGGCAAGCAACCGTTTGCGTTCGAGCGCTCGCGCAAGTCAAATGACCAGCCACATGATGGCTGTGGGCTGGCGGCGCCGCGTTGGACTACCAGGGCCAGAGTACCTCTCGCTGTCGGCTCTCTCGCGGTGGCTCACACTCGCGGCGATATTGAGAAAATCCCACACACCATTGAACACGCGGTATCGTGCTTCGTCGTCGGAGAGTTAGTTTCGCTCCGGCAAGAGTCATCGGCGTCGTGGTTCGGTGTGGCGCGTACTTGCGCAGCGTGGAGGCTGTTGTCCATGAATTACAGGCCACGAATAATGGACCGCTGGCATAGCCGGGAAATGGAAAGTGGTGCCTGGTGCAGAGGAGTGAGTGGAGGAAGAAGAAAAAAAAGGTTAAGGGACCTTGTCGTAAGGTCTCTGTGCGATTGTTGGACCTCCGCCCGGCGTACATTCTGACACCTTAGATATACCATGGCGCTAGACGCCAACCACGGTAGGAAGGAAATCGTTTGTTAGAGACACACACACACACTGGCAGATTGTTTATGTGACGGCGGCGCAATATGCATTAGCATTCCATTGAGATTGCCGTTGCTCAAGTGATCTATCATTGATGGACGTTGTTTTGCTAGGGTTCCTACTAAACCTCCGAGCGATGTCGTTTGTCGTTGAGGTTATAAGATGTTGCAGCAACTAAACACTGAAACTAGGTCAATACGTCACCTCGGCCAAAAATTGAACCTTCTAATGACCGCTGCTGTCACAACGGCTGCTTTAATAAGACCGCCCCAGCTGTGTTTCGCCCATCGAATAGGTAACAATAGTGATTTATGAAAGGTGTGCGATGAAACAGTCAGCCAAGATCTTGGGTGACGCAGCATCCAACTGGAGTAACATCGGCCCAAGTCAATGCTCTCGAAACTTGGTGTTGCTCTGCCCCAGAGAGTCACAAACGAAAGGCCTACACATCAAACGACTACTAGCGTCACAAACTAATCGGCTGATCTTGTGGCCGATCTCGCTCTTCTAGCGACGGATCTTTTCCTCAGAACGTGTGCTGCGAAGGCCATAAATCTTACACCGGTAGGCAGATCGTGCTAAAACAGAAAGAAACGCACACCTTCTGGCAACGATCGCTGAGGATCTCCTCCCCCGGCGATGACTACGTGTGTGTTTTTCGCTAGTATTGGTGGTCGTTCACTACTCCATCGTACTCGTTCGTGTGTTTGTGTGTGATTCTGCAATAAAAAAATGCTGTCTCTTTTTCTTGTTTCTGATGCGTACCGGTACAGTGCGTTGGACGGCTGTGTGGTGGGTGGGTTGTGGTATTAATTTGAATAGAAATCTCTCAGTTCTCGATTTGTTGCTCTCTCCTCCTTCACGCTGTTCTTGGAGGACGTTGACACCCGAAGAAGCGTCAGAAATCGGGGTCGAGGAAGGAAGGCCCAAGGTTTAGCGACATTAATACAATTCTGAACCGAAAACTTGCTTCATGAACCACCATCAGCGCCAGGCATGTTAGGCCCAGCGATCAATAATAACCACAGACGCAGAAAACCATCAACCAGTAGCTGGAATCCGGTTCCGCAACATCGGGCGAAGGGTGTACGAGACCCTACTTTCACTCTCTTCCGGGGGCCCTCGCTCTGTACGCACCCGGGAAGCGAATGAAACGAGGCAAGGCCACCCGACGCGATCCACACTTCCCACACGAAGAATGGCAAAGTTCGCAGCGATAAGGCCTTAACGAGGGGTGTGTCTTGCTACTTTCTTCACAAGGTCATCACTTTGGAGTCACTATGGAGGCGAGTGGTTCCGGTGCACGGTTGCGAGACGACAATTATCGTCTTTATCCTCTTGGTGATAGGCTTTCCGAGAATGACATTAACCTTATCAATGAGTGGCGGTATGTTCAAGAGATTCTTCGGCTCTCAACAAATTAAAAACCGAGGGGAATATATATGTATGTATAGCAAGCATATAAACCACTTCTTATTTACTAGATGCTATTGCTTCCAGAAACATGCAGTACAATCAGTTACTACAAGTTCACCCACTCGTCTAACCTCATTTCTCTAATGCCAAAGACTCGTTTAGAAGCACCGCTCAGCTCTATAAACAGAGTAATCGATAAACGTGCGTTTGGCCCGTGGGGCATTGACTTCTGGAAAATGTATTTTCCTTCACAAGCTCGCCGTTGACGGCACTAGCTAAACGTTGACGGCGCGCTCGCCCGATCGAAAGTCGCTAAGTATACAGGGCTGGAGTATCCCATTAGCAGCAAATATATGTCATCACACTAGTACAACATCCCAGACCCGTGCCTCAATCTCAATCCCGCGATATGATAAACTTACCATTTCCATCGGCCCGCCGTTCCGCCTGACCAGGTTACACGTTTTTTAATTATCCATGCCAACATTGGCATGGCATATCGTGCGGTGGATCACGGCGGACATCACGACAGCGTCGCACACTACACCGGAGGGAAAAGTGTGACAAAATGTGTTCAACTTGCAAATCAACTACGCAAACTTCAGCAAACCCCCGGGTAAGTGGACCCCGCGGGTCGACGACGTCTCGGCGCACTTGATCTCTGGTGTCGCTGGCGTACCTATACGGGCTAATATCTCATCCGACGGCTCCACGAGTTTTCCACTTGCACTTGCGGCGGGGCTTTCACACTTTCCACGGCGCGGCACTGTACTGACTGAACCTGACCCTGATATTTTCCAACCGTGCCGAAGGTAGGAAGTCGAATGGAAAACCTGTCCCCATCGCGGGATGGCACGTTTTGCATGGTTTCATTGATTAATCGATCGCGAACGGGCGAAAGGAACTCCCGCGAACCCGAACCGTACACAATCAGGCATTTGCGCGGTACATCATAAGGTGTTGCAGCGCAGATTGACAATATAATGCTGGTGCGTCCTAGTGGATGCGAAGAAAGTCGCAATTCGATACTTTCCACTTACCGCCCGGGAGTTACCGCCTACAAGATTCTCCTCCAAGCGAGCGTGGGGTATGGAATATTGAAGGTAGTAAGAATCAGCCCACGAAAAAGCGTAAATGAAACGCCATTAGCCACCGTCACGTGTGTTACTGAGCCGCCCTAGCGCACCGTTGCCAACGGTAACGGGCATTCGCGTTCCTGCGGCTGCGCCATCTTGCCACAGTGGGAAATGCACGTTCAACAGGTGTCGCTCCAGTACGCTCGTTGCCAGCGGCAACGGGATTGCTAAGGGCAGAGCGCAAACAAAGCGAAACCACCTGATTTGTACGTGTCAAAATTCTTCGTTCCGTACCTGTGGTGCGCTCAAGATCTTTTCTCCAACCCTTTTCGAACGTCTGCGAGATTCCAGCAGGTCATTACGGGCGGTTGTACCTCCGGGACGGCGTTGGCTTTTGCGGTATTATTTAGATCGCATCCGATCGGATCATCTTCGGTTCTGGTGATGTTTCTGTGGTAAGTCTGCCGCGAGTCGAGAGTCTGTCAATAATTGCGCCCGTTGCTGGTCGTGCCCGCTGATGGAACGGAACGAATCACAAGTTAACCGCAACAGTTCTTCGCATCAGCGAAGCTAAGCTGTTCAATAACAACAAAAACACTTTCTATCCCTTCCGTCTGTTCTCTTCGCATCGCGGGACGCGGGTTTCAGTAGCAAGACGAAACCCACCGACAAGTGGCTGGATGCGCAGTGCGACGGAACGGCGGCCCTGCACACGCTGCCCTCGTGTATGACGCTGTGCGATCTGAAGAACGACAACTACTACCAGCTGGTGATCGTTGATGTGCCGATGTTCGATTTCGACGCCAAACCAAAGCTGAAGGTGTACAAGGGCACGAACCTGATTAGCGAGCAGCATCTACCTGGTATCCCGTGCGGGGTGGAGAGCCTGTACATCAACGATCAGGAGCCACGAACTCCCAGTGAGTGATGTCCCTTACATCTGGTTGCGTCTTCCATTGTCTAGCAATCATTGGATCTTCTCTTCTCCTCGCAGTCATCGCCGTGGCGGTCGAGTCCTCCGTGCTGTTCTATCGCAACATGAAGCCCTACTACAAGTACACCATCCCAAGCATGACGATAGAGCCGCTCGAGATTGACGTCTGGCAGAAGCTACCGCTCGAACGGGGTGACACGCTGGACGCGCTGATCGACAGTTTGCGCACGATCGAACCGTCCCAGATGACACTGCAGACGCAGGAGCTGCTCAGCCTGCCGGAGAGCGAGCGCGGCGGCTACATTCGCACGAACGCCGAACGCAAACTGGAGCGGCTCTCGATCATAACCGCGACGGACACGATCCGGAGGGCGTCGAACGAGGCGAAGGCAGCGTCCTGCCTGCTGCTGGCCACCGAGTCCGGCGAGCTCCTCGTGCTCGACACGCAAGCGTTCGTGGTGCTGGCACAGGCAAAGGTGGGCCCGTTCCGCGGCACACCCAGCATGATCTCCGCCAGCGGCCAGTACGACATCGACTACCGTGTGGTGATAGCGACGCGCGAAGGCGCTCTGTATCTGCTGCGCAAGGGCTGGCTGGCGGGACAGCACATCGTCAAGCTGGAGGATCCTGCCGCCGGTCTATCGCTGCTACCGATCGACCAGACGATCGTGGTCGTCTGCATGAACCAGTCGCTCCTGTGCTACTCCAAGAAGGGCAAAAAGCTCTGGACGGTGAAGCTACCGCAGCCGGCCGTCTGCATGACGCCCGTCTGTCTGCCCCATCTCGGCATTAACCTCGTCTGCGTCGGCCTGAAAGGGGGCCTGGTACAGTTCTACGGCCAGAAGCGGCTGGTCGATCAGTTCTACGCCCCGGAGTCGGTGTCGGCGCTCTCGTTCGGGCGGCTAGGCCAGGAGGAGCACGTCCTCATCCTCGTCACCATCGACGGCTCGCTGATCGTGAAGATCCTGAAGCGCACGGCCGAGTTCGTGACCACCGACAGCCCGTACGACCTGAAACCGGCCGAGGAACCGCCAACGGGCAACCTGCAGATACCGAAAAAGACCAAAATCTTTGTGGAGCAAACGCTGCGCGAGAAGGAGCACGCCGCCACCATCCACAACGCGTTCCAGTCGGAGCTGTGGCGGATGCGGCTCACGACCGCGCGCGCCACCGTCGACGTGATCCACTCGGCCGACAGCAACATGTCCACCGTGGACGTGGGGCTCGCGCCGATCAAGCTGGCCGCCGAGGTGCTCGGTTTGGGGCCGACCTTCAAGCTGTTCCTGGTGCTGGAGAACATTTCCACGCGCAAGGAGGCGGCGGATCTGAACGCGCTGATACAGGCGGACCATCGGCACTACCGCGTGGATCGGTCGTACGTGCGGCTGCCGCTCCTGGTGCCAGGGGCACCGATGCGGCTGGACTTTCGCGTGACCGTCACGGTCGATCCGGCCGATGGGCTGCCTCCGGTGGACTTGACACCGGAAAACTCGTACATTAAGGTGCTCGTCTTCAAAACGGGACAGGTGAGGGTGCAGCAACATGTGACCGTTTCGTACGAGAACCGTATTCATCGTATTCAAATTCTATTTTCCAGACGAAACCACTGATTGCTTCGACGGTCGTCATGCCCCAACCGGAGCCGCAAATTTTAAACTCTTTCTAATCTTTCTAAGACTCCAAGAACATATCAGATGAAGAATAAGTTTAGTTTAGTATTAAAGGTAGCGCTACTACATTTACTTGGCCAAAGAGTACGGAAAATAAAAAGGAATCGAGTGAACATTATTTCATGAGTACACAACTATCATGTCATTGTAAGTAAACGAAATAAAGATGATATTTCCAGTGATAATACTGGACAAGAAGCTTCGTTGATTAAATTCAAACCAACTCAACCGTTGCGCCTCTAAGTATGCAATACGCAATACAGCCTAGTTCGCTTCCACAAATCCACAAATGGCTTGGATTAATACAACTGCACACTCCTCACCAGGTCGGTTATCCGCCTAGAAGGTATGCAACGCGTTGACATTCGCCAACGAAATATTGAGATAGAATTTTGTTCTATGTTTTTCATTCGAATAGGACCGTTGTCATATTCTATAAATAATTTTGATATGAACGTTCATAATTAAGAATAATTTATAATTTCAACGTTCCGGCAACAGCATGTACGTTATGGGCCAAGATCGTTCGGGCGGCTAGGCCAGGAGGAGCACGTCCTCATCCTCGTCACCATCGACGGCTCGCTGATCGTGAAGATCCTGAAGCGCACGGCCGAGTTCGTGACCACCGACAGCCCGTACGACCTGAAACCGGCCGAGGAACCGCCAACGGGCAACCTGCAGATACCGAAAAAGACCAAAATCTTTGTGGAGCAAACGCTGCGCGAGAAGGAGCACGCCGCCACCATCCACAACGCGTTCCAGTCGGAGCTGTGGCGGATGCGGCTCACGACCGCGCGCGCCACCGTCGACGTGATCCACTCGGCCGACAGCAACATGTCCACCGTGGACGTGGGGCTCGCGCCGATCAAGCTGGCCGCCGAGGTGCTCGGTTTGGGGCCGACCTTCAAGCTGTTCCTGGTGCTGGAGAACATTTCCACGCGCAAGGAGGCGGCGGATCTGAACGCGCTGATACAGGCGGACCATCGGCACTACCGCGTGGATCGGTCGTACGTGCGGCTGCCGCTCCTGGTGCCAGGGGCACCGATGCGGCTGGACTTTCGCGTGACCGTCACGGTCGATCCGGCCGATGGGCTGCCTCCGGTGGACTTGACACCGGAAAACTCGTACATTAAGGTGCTCGTCTTCAAAACGGGACAGGTGAGGGTGCAGCAACATGTGACCGTTTCGTACGAGAAACGTATTCATCGTATTCAAACTCTATTTTCCAGACGAAACCACTGATTGCTTCGACGGTCGTCATGCCCCAACCGGAGCCGCAAATTTTAAACTCTTTCTAAGACTCCAAGAACATATCAGATGAAGAATAAGTTTAGTTTAGTATTAAAGGTAGCGCTACTACATTTACTTGGCCAAAGAGTACGGAAAATAAAAAGGAATCGAGTGAACATTATTTCATGAGTACACAACTATCATGTCATTGTGAGTAAACGAAATAAAGATGATATTTCCAGTGATAATACTGGACAAGAAGCTTCGTTGATTAAATTCAAACCAACTCAACCGTTGCGCCTCTAAGTATGCAATTCGCAATACAGCCTAGTTCGCTCGCCGAAGCGATGCGCGCTTCACATGTTTTAGATGTACAATAACGATAACGATCGTTTTAGGTTTTACTTGGCAATTTCGTAAAAAAAACGGTGGGGCTATCGAAATGCGTTTTAAAATGAATCCACAAATGGCTTGGATTAATACAACTGTACGCAATACAGCCTAGTTCGCTTCCACAAATCCACAAATGGCTTGGATTAATACAACTGCACACTCCTCACCAGGTCGGTTATCCGCCTAGAAGGTATGCAACGCGTTGACATTCGCCAACGAAATATTGAGATAGAATTTTGTTCTATGTTTTTCATTCGAATAGGACCGTTGTCATATTCTATAAATAATTTTGATATGAACGTTCATAATTAAGAATAATTTATAATTTCAACGTTCCGGCAACAGCATGTACGTTATGGGCCAAGACAAGACGAGACGTTCCGAGATCAATGTTTTCTTTTTGTTTCGATTTGTTTTTTTTTTGTAATAAAATCGACAAATCTGATGGTCAGCATTATGAGCCTATGAACAGAAAACATCCTCAAACCATTCTCAAAATACCCAGCATGGAAAAGAGGACAGTTGTTAAATGTAATAAAAACCTACTGACACTTGAGTCAATAAGCTGCTCCCGCGGGAGTGTTATCAATCGGCTCACACCGGGATAATCCTCGCCCGAGAGTGGCCATATACCAGTATCACTATCGGTCAACTTGAAGCAGCAGACTTTGGAGCCCACGTCCAAAGGCGGAGGGGGTCTGCAAACCCGGTCACCGAGCCGGGGCGCTGCTCCACGTCGGAGCAGCATTCGCGATAGCGCGGCTCAGTCATCGTCAGACCAGCGTTCGAGTAGAAGGTGCGTAACCCGAGCAACTCCGGCACCGGCCACGAATTGAAGTTTGTACCGGTTGGGGAGGAGGAGGTGAAGGGTGGGGGAGGAGGGGGTAGTGTCTCGCTTATCAGTGAACAGCGTTTCGTGTGGTGGTGTGAGTGCGTGCACATAAAATTTGAATGCAACTCCGGCACCGGCCACGAATTGAAGTTTGTACCGGTTGGGGAGGAGGAGGTGAAGGGTGGGGGAGGAGGGGGTAGTGTCTCGCTTATCAGTGAACAGCGTTTCGTGTGGTGGTGTGAGTGCGTGCACATAAAATTTGAATTATTCAAACTCTATTTTCCAGACGAAACCACTGATTGCTTCGACGGTCGTCATGCCCCAACCGGAGCCGCAAATTTTAAACTCTTTCTAAGACTCCAAGAACATATCAGATGAAGAATAAGTTTAGTTTAGTATTAAAGGTAGCGCTACTACATTTACTTGGCCAAAGAATACGAAAAATAAAAAAGGAATCGAGTGAACACTATTTCATGAGTACACAACTATCATGTCATTGTAAGTAAACGAAATAAAGATGATATTTCCAGTGATAATACTGGACAAGAAGCTTCGTTGATTAAATTCAAACCAACTCAACCGTTGCGCCTCTAAGTATGCAATACGCAATACAGCCTAGTTCGCTTCCACAAATCCACAAATGGCTTGGATTAATACAACTGCACACTCCTCACCAGGTCGGTTATCCGCCTAGAAGGTATGCAACGCGTTGACATTCGCCAACGAAATATTGAGATAGAATTTTGTTCTATGTTTTTCATTCGAATAGGACCGTTGTCATATTCTATAAATAATTTTGATATGAACGTTCATAATTAAGAATAATTTATAATTTCAACGTTCCGGCAACAGCATGTACGTTATGGGCCAAGACAAGACGAGACGTTCCGAGATCAATGTTTTCTTTTTGTTTCGATTTGTTTTTTTTTTGTAATAAAATCGACAAATCTGATGGTCAGCATTATGAGCCTATGAACAGAAAACATCCTCAAACCATTCTCAAAATACCCAGCATGGAAAAGAGGACAGTTGTTAAATGTAATAAAAACCTACTGACACTTGAGTCAATAAGCTGCTCCCGCGGGAGTGTTATCAATCGGCTCACACCGGGATAATCCTCGCCCGAGAGTGGCCATATACCAGTATCACTATCGGTCAACTTGAAGCAGCAGACTTTGGAGCCCACGTCCAAAGGCGGAGGGGGTCTGCAAACCCGGTCACCGAGCCGGGGCGCTGCTCCACGTCGGAGCAGCATTCGCGATAGCGCGGCTCAGTCATCGTCAGACCAGCGTTCGAGTAGAAGGTGCGTAACCCGAGCAACTCCGGCACCGGCCACGAATTGAAGTTTGTACCGGTTGGGGAGGAGGAGGTGAAGGGTGGGGGAGGAGGGGGTAGTGTCTCGCTTATCAGTGAACAGCGTTTCGTGTGGTGGTGTGAGTGCGTGCACATAAAATTTGAATGCCGGCGTGGCCACGCTGTGAAGGTCAATTGAAGGAAGATGTCAGCCGATGTCAGTGAATGGAATGGAATGGAAATTCCAAAGTAAAGCAAAGTCAACGACAACGAAACAGCAACGTCGGATTCGCCACACGTACACCACACGTACTTGTTGGTTGCGGACGTTTACCATATGTGGAGGTCTTGCTCACCGTAATCGTCGCGTCGGTGGCATAATGGTGGCCGACCAGAAGAAAGGGCCGCCAAGCCGCGTGTGGTCTACGGCATCGGCCCTCGACGACCGTTGCGTGATCATAAATTGCGATCAGCGCGATTCTACCGCGTTCGCTTGTCCGTGGTCGCAACCAAACCGTAGGCGTGATTGCGTTCTTATGCACCCGTCCAATTCGGGTTGTGAAACTTCCTACTAGCGCAAGCGCGCAATAGAACAAATTGCAACAAACTCAAGGCTGGTACATAATTTCAGTGTTGCAAAGGAAAGCTCAAACCGCTTGGAGTTGAAGCGTACGTTACCATATCGCGGCGGAAGTCCACACACCGGAAAGCGAATTGCACAATCGATCGAATGCCCACCATGCATTCTCACGGTTACTACCTTGTGCAAATGGTGCCGATCAATCTTCTGCGCCCTAATATGTGTCCTGTGCCGTGGGCGATACATCTCCGCCGGTCTCATCAGCTGGAGTCGGGATGCGCGGTGCGGCTTATTTACATATACGCCACTCTCCTTTCCCTCGGTGGACGGTGTTGATTTTAGACAGGCTTCACGTTGAGATAGGTTATTGAAAGCTTCCGAAACGGGTTTGAAGATCTAAACAAAACATGCGCTCCGAAACGCCCCGACCGTTGGAATCGGAGTTCCAATGTGAAGATCACGTTTGGAGGGTGGTCTGCCGATACGTACTCCACCGATGTTTTTTTTTTTGTGGAGAGCAAAAACGAGACATTTTGGAACGCGTCATAATGCTTGCTCCTTCATTTCCTGGCCAATGGCATTAGAGTTCCAATATGAAGATCGCCTTCGGAGACTCTGGAGATGTGCTCCAATGTGTTTTTCGAGAGATCGATATGCGTTTTTTCGGACTTGCTCCCACCGTATGCATCGATTCAAGGCATTAGTGTATAAAAAACGCTATCGGCATCCGTCGAGTAATGGGGAGCCGGCAACCGATGCACATCTTAATCAGCCTACGTGTGCTGCAGCTGTCCAAATGTGACTCTCCCCATTGCCAGCCCCAAGCAACAAGGTGCGAAACACGAAACCGACGAAAATTTGGGAAGGTTTGCGTTTTATACCTACGCGCTCTGATGGCCTTTTTTCTTGCTTTTGCCCATCGCCTGTTTGGTGGAGTGCAATTCGTTGGCCCGAAACCGCACGAACCACCTTTCGCATTCACGTTACTGCACAGTGAATGCACTGGAGCACTGGGGCATCGATTCGAGTGTGAATGAGGATATAGGCATGGTAAAAGTACCGCCGTGCAGCGACATTGAGCTTTCGAAATGACTAATTGAATCGGGTATCGGGTGATGTTTCATTATTATTCACAGTTTTCAGCTGTGGGGCACTAGATCGAGTCAGTTTTTAAAGCTCGTTGGTATGCATCTATTGCGCCATCAAAATCGGATCATGTGGCATGATGATCCAGTGTAATCACGCAATGTGGCGTTCAATTGAAGGTTAACACAAAAGACACGTAGCTGCACTTAACATGTAAATGAAAAGCACACGAAACAAAAAGCGTAATGTGTGCATGGCGTCATTTGGTGTTAAATTTTAGAGAAAAAAAAGCACTTGAATGGATCGTACCAGCAGCAAAGGTCTGGGCAAGATTCTTGGCCCCTCGTTTTTTGGAACCAATTGTGTCAGCAACTTTACAGCGATGACGCAAAACTATATGCTTCGGACTTTGACGCAGCTTGACAAACGCGTTCGTTTGGGCTGGTTTTTTGATCGTTGCTTAAAGTAATGACATTAAAGCCTTTAAGTAATGACGTACACATTTCGCTCCAGTGAATGAAACTTGCTACAAAACAAACAAAAAATCCCTCAAGTGTTCCTAAAAAAACACGCCACCTTACCTCGTTTTCTAGTTTAAGGTTAATGCGAGTGCGCGTGCAATAGAGATTTATAGAGGATGGTTCTGGCACGGCGCGGCAAGTACGGCTGCCAATGTCAACCACCGGTGCCATGTCGATCGTACGAAGCGATCCAACATGTCTGCGCACGCACACTGCCAATTGCCGATTTTACACATCGTTAACGTCCACAGGCCTCAGGTTTATGGTACCTCGTCGGTGCAACGGTCATACGCGGCCATGGTGGACTTTGCTTTGTGGAGGACTGTGGAGAACTGGGCTAACCGGCGATAACAATTATAGCAAACTGATGTTTTTTTGCACACTCCACGCACTGATTTCCGCAGCAAGTGATAAACTGTGTTAACTCGATTTTTTTTTTCGTTTCGATTCGTGCGCCCCGACAGAGTTCTAGTCCCGCAGCGGTTACATCATCCCAATCAACACCCGTTCAACATGGAGCAGGTAAGTTTGCAGCCAGCTGATAAGAGCCCCAGCAGACGGCCGATGCGATCGGCTTAGTGACGATAGCGATACGAAACGATCCCTCCGATTGATATTGTACACCGTGCTCTTTGCAACCTCTTTCCTATCAAGAAATTCAACGAATCCGCTGACAAGGTGAAGTCGTTCACCAAGCGGCCGAGCGATGCGGAGCTGCTGGAGCTGTACGCGCTCTTCAAGCAGGCAACGGTCGGCGACAACGACACGGAGAACAACGGGCAGCAAGGTGTTTGCTTGTATGTGTGTCTATGAGTGTGTGTTAGTGCATTCTTTCACCCAGCATTCCACCCAGTACACGCACGGTGTGCGTGAAGAAAAGAAAGTGCAGTGCACAGCGGAGTCGGCAGAGCACGATCACACACGATCGTTTGCGAAAAAGCGGGTGGAAACAGGGGTGGAGCGTGAGCGGGTGTGTGTGTGTGTGTGTGTACGTGTTTATTTATTTTCACGCCGCACGGCTAGTGACAGCGGGGTGGGTCGGGAAGGCGTCGCGCGCTCCAAAACGTTCATCGGCGGTACCGACGCGGTTGTTGATGATGTGTCCACCTGGGCGAGCGCGAGGGTCAGTTCTCGGTGCGGTGCAGTGAAGGGATCGTGGTGTTGGTGCGGAGGAGGCCCTGATGTCCATACAAGCGCGTAGTACGGTGTACTGCCTCCTGCGTGTGTTTACAAATATTGTGGCCGGTTTGCGTCCTCATTCTGTGCGCCAGAGTGTGTGCTTCGTGCGTTCTTCCAGTTATCGTTACGCACCACTGAGTATATAGATGGTGTTGCGTGCGAACGGCCGTGCAGGCTTCATCAGCCAGACAAGGTGAGTAATGAAGATTGATTTTCTTCGCGATCACGGAGGTGAGAGCTTTGGTGAGAGCCTCGCCAGTGAGTTGGAACTAGACGACGAACGTCGGCGGGTAGTATTGAATGTACGAAATCGCCCTGACTAGCTGGAACTGGTTGGAACCACTAGCACCAGCTGTTCCAGCATGCTGGGTTGGGCATAGGATATCGCAAAGCTCGGTGTACGATCTGCAAAGGTGCAATGAAGACTTTTCGCCTTCTATATTGAAGATCTTCCATGTTACATAGCGAATCGCAGAATGACAACACGATCAACTTCAATCGCCCATCGGTCATACAGTTTCGCTTGTCAGAATGTGGGTCACGGAACGTCCAAATCCGCTATTCAATCGGGAGTGGTAGTCGTCGAGATCGTCGTCGAGCCACCGAATGTGCCATTTGCTGCGTTCCGCCACTGGCGTGAAACTTGTTTCTCCTGCTATTTTGCGCACTCTCCGCTGGGAAGACTACTGTGACCGGATATTGTGAGGCTTCCGTTACATGGGTAAACGTGTGAAGTGGTTTGTTCGGGTCCTGTGGTTTCGTGGTGCCCATTTTTTGCAGATATTTCTTCTGGGCAACTTCATTTCATCTGCCGGAAGTGAGCTATTTCGGACGATGGTTGCT